>CAUYSK010074893.1:0-23106 GCA_963575035.1 Avahi laniger
TTTGAGCTCAAGAGTTCGAGATCAGCCTGAGCAAGAGTGAGACCCCGTCTCTACCAAAAATAGAAAGAAATTAATTGGACAGCTAAAAATATATAGAAAAAATTAGCCGGGCATGGTGGCACATACCTGTAGTCCCAGCTAATCGGGAGGCTGAGGCAGGAGGATTGCTTGAGCCCAGGAGTTTGAGGTTGCTATGAGCTAGGCTGAGGCCACAGCACTCTAGCCCGGACAACAGAGTGAGACTCTGTCTCAAAAAGAAAAAAAAAAAAAAAATACGACACTCTTGAACCCCTAACAAGAGGGAACTGTGTTAGGTGTTTGATACACAAAATAGCAAGATAAGATCTTTCTCTCAAAGTTTCCAAGACTCAGTTGGTAAAAGTAAGACAAAGATTTAAACAAATGTTTGGGAAGATAAAAGGAAATTTTCTGGAAGTAATGCTTCCACTGAATCTTAAAGAAGAATTGCAGCAAGCCAGGAGTTGGAGGAGGGGATGGGCATTCCAGCCGGAGGGAACAACATGTTCAAAGATGTGAAAGTGAAGGATAGCTTGGCACGTGTGGGAAACTGAGTTTCTTTAATGGCTGCGGGGAAAACTATAAGGAACGAGTGGTAGGAAGTGAGAAAAGGAGAGGGAAGCTGGATTATTTTCAACAAATAGTTATTGAGAGCCTGCTACTAGGAACCAGTGATCTAAAGGTGAATCAAACCGATTTTCTTCTACTAGATGTCTTTCGCATAAAGGACAAGATAGACAAACAGATAACTTTATTCAATTTCACAGAATTCTATAATCAGGATAAGAAAAACAAACTATGAAAGACACAGAAAGAGTTCTTGACTAGAATTCAGTGTTGGGAGTTAGGAAAGGTTTTTCCAGAGGGGATATTGACCAAGTTGCTTCTCAAAGACAAGTAGAAGTGAATAGAATGAGGAAGAGCCTTCGGGTAAAAAAAACAATGTGGGCAAAAGTCAGGATGGAAATGAAAACTAATCAGACAGAAGTTTATGCAAGGGAAGGTTCTGATTAGAACCACTGGAAAGATCACACTCACTACCCCCTTCCATGGCCCCAGGGCAACGTGGAGAGCTGATTTGATCATGATCAGCCTGGAATCTGGAAAACCAGCAGTTATCCCAATAAAAGATGATGGCCTGAACCAAGGTAGAGATAGTGAGAATGAAATGTGAGCCATAAGGGTAAGGGAATTGTTGAGATAATGTCCAGTTTTCTAGATGTGGCTATTGGGTGGATGGGGATACCATTCACTGACGTACAAGCTGTGTTGGTAAAGGGAAAGATAATTAAGTTAGAGAGATGTTGAATTTGAACGATTGTTGAAAAATCCAAGAACTCTTCCATAAAAAGGCAGTTGAATTTATATAGGTCTGGAGTTTAGGAGAGAGATCTGGGTTAGGTTTGGGAATTATTAGCATATAAACCTGCCTTGAAACCATGAGATAGATAAGATTACCTAGCACACTTCCTAGTATTTTATCTATTAGTGACTCTTCCAGTGACATTTCCCCAGGTAACTCCTCTGCCTCATCTAGTCATCTAACTCCTTGGCCTGTTCTCCATTATGAAACTTGCTCTTAGCTTAGGTCTAGCTATAGATATGACTCTCGCTGTTCTTTATGCAACAACTTTTATCAAAGAACCCATGACGATGTATTTAATATACAGAAATTTTTCCTTATGAGAAAGAGCATCTACAGGATAATAATCGTTCCTCTCCTTAGCTCTAGAAGAAGCTTTTCTGGACATATGGCTCTTTGCCTTGCGTGCCTACTAAATTTGCTTCTTATCAACAGCACAAAGAAATTCACATTTCAATGAATTTCTCAACTCTCTGGAAGAGAAAGGAGAAAGAAAAAATCCCAACCTGCCTCCTAAATCTCCTCCATTTTGTGGATAAAATCAGCCCAATATGGGTTTTCTTTTAGAAGTTGCTAAGAGTTATTAACTCATTTGTTTCCTATTTATGGGCACCCAAGCAGGTCCCAAGTGAGGCCAGGTGACAGTGACAGAGGTAGTGACTTCTAGAATTGGTAATAACTGAGTAAAATTTCTGCTTTTCAGCCTCGCCCAATGCTAAAAATACCACCGCAGGTATGATTATTTCTCGAATGCCTTTTTCTTAAGTCTTTTTATTCTTCCTGTGGATTTCTTACCACAGTGTTCCTTGGAGGGTACTTGGTACATCTTCTAGTTTACTTCCAATTCTTTCTCAAAGAGTATTAGTGCCCTTCACTCCCCCATTCCTTTTTTAAAAAATGAGCTCCTGTCCTTAAAGTCATGGGGAAAGGATGGAACTAATGTTCCATGGTCCCTAAGTAGCCCTCTCCCTACACTACCTTTGGACTTTATTTGGTTGCTAATGGATTGGGAAGTGAAATCGATTTGACTGCAAGGACTCCATAGATGTCATGGTTAAAACTGTTTTTCCCAACGCATTGATAATTCTGGTGTACAGTGAGGGCTGAAAACTGCTGGAACAGAGAAACAGTGCCTTACCTTAGAATTCTTATTCTTCTGAATGAAATTATCAGCATTTCTATTTTACATTTCCTATTGGATAATCTTAGAAAGACTTTTTTCCTGAAAGTACCCGCAGAGATTATTTTATTCACTTTTGCTTCCTGGTAGGGAAGCACCTAAATTTCATGTAGCTAATTTCCCCTTGCTCTGCTTTTGGTGAGCAGGAAGGACATGGCTCAGTTTATAATGGTTTTCTGTGGAGACTATTGTGTATTTTTTCCCACTCTCTCTCTCCTTCTCTATCACCTTAATCCTTTGTTGATGCTGCTCCAACGTGGACCTCCCTATTTTTTGCGTTGGGCTTCTTCAGAGTGCCGGGATGAGAAATTTGCTTGCACAAGACTCTACTCTGTGCATCGGCCAGTCAAACAATGCGTCCATCAGTTATGTTTCACCAGGTAAGGGATTCCAGAATGCTCAGAGGGCATCTGCCATGGTAGAGTTTTTGCGTTAGTAATTATTTAATGAGCACCCACCATGGAATTGCAATCTTTGGTTGTTAGCACAACCCTCCTAGGGATTCCTGAAGGTGCTAGCTAGAACCCAAAGTCTGGGTTGAAGTAAACAGAGAACAGACTGAATAATAGACACTAGAAGGCAAGTGAAGGTGAGGGCTTGAGGAAGGAGGATCACAAGGGAAACTCTGATATGTTCAATTTATTACCTGATGGAAAGACCCAGCTCTGAAGGTAGAAAACAGGGAGGGCCAGTATTAAGCTTGAGTATAGGTAGAGTGTGCAAAGTGTCACAAAGAAGAGTAATTAATACCATTCCATCTTCTATGTTCTATTGGGGAAAAAAAAGAAGTCTGAAATACTTAGGGAAATCCATTTGGGGAAGAACAGATGGAAGAGAGTGGGGAATACAAATATTGAAGAGGCATCCTAGGTTGGGCATGGAGGCTTGTGCCTGTAATCCCAGCACTTTGGGAGGCCAAGGCAGGAGGATTGCTTGCCCAGCCTGAGCAACATAGCATGACTTCATCTCTATAAAAAAATGGAAAATTAGCTGGGCGTGGTGGTGTGCGCCTGTAATCCCAGCTACTTGGGAGGCTGAGGCAGGAGGATCCCTTGAGCCCAGGAGTTTGAGGTTGCAGTGAAAAAAAAGAAAAAGAAAAAAAGAAGAGGCATCCTAGACCTGGGCTAGTTCTCCCTCTCAAAGCTTTTTTTTTTTTTTAATCTCCTTTCTTGACCGTGCCATTGGAACCCGTGGCAGTTTACGACGTATGTATATCATCAACAATGAGATCTGCTCCCGTCTTGTCTGCAAGGAACATGAAGTTATGAAAGGTAAGATGATGTCTGGGTGTTTATTGGTGAGAAGCGGTTATGAGAGGGGGAAAATAGGGACATGATGTGATATATCTAAAGTCTGGTTTTGGAGGAGGGCTTTAGGCTACTCCCTTAAATTCCATCAGCTCCTGCTGAAAATCACCCCAAACAAACAATCTAAGTAAAGCAGTATGCTCAATATACAAACACAACCCTAAGAAAAGTACCCCGAAATCCCTTTCCAACTGGATTGTAACCCCCCAACCTCTCCTACACAGAGAGCTTTCTGAAGCTCTGGCTGTTTTAAAGATCACTCTCCGGGGTTCTAGAGAAAAGGTTAAGTCACCTGTCATAGAGCAGACTTCGCTAGTCAGCAGCCATGCCCGTGTCTCTGAGAAGGAAACACGCACACACCTTAATGGGGCCTATAAATAAAAAATAGATGAGACATTTAGAAATAACCTCCATTATAAACATTTCACCAACTCCAAGAACCACTTACATTTCTTATTGTGAAATTTCAGAGGTGGAGGAAGGCGGAAAGACGTTGTAAGAACAATTACAAGCGTCTGAAGTGTGTGGTTACAGACCGCGCATGGTGGGAACAAAGACTTTCTCACCTTCCCCATGGCCAGCCCCAAATGATGGCTGCGGTTGGTGAAGACACCACAGACACGGTCACTTCTGACTCAGCAGCCAGCTCTGCGCTGAGTCCCTGAGTCAGAGCTGTAGTTGACTTCGCAGAAGGAAACTTGAGGCTCACCCCCATTGGCTTCAGGCGGGCCACCTGCAAGGGAAGCACCTTGCGGTGGAGGATGAGTCTCTGGGACTCGAGGCACTTTCAGGGGACTTACTAAAGTTGGCTATTTGCACATAATAAACACCTAAATGTGTATTGAATGATTGGACCTCATTTTTCTATTTAATGGACCCGTCATTAGAATAATTGGGAGCTAGGTGCATAACATTTACTGGCCACTTGTGCGAGGTACTTTGCATACATTATTTCATTTTAATAGTGACAAATACGCTGTCGAGGTAGGCATTTAAATGTTTACAGAAAGGCATAGTGAGGTTCATAAAAGTTAAGAAACTTTCTAGTAAGCAGTTAGATAATAAGTGGCAGCGCTGAGGTTTAACCCAGATGTTTTTCTGTTCGACATTTTCACTGCACCACCTGCAAAGTCTTCTCTTTCCCTTAAAACGAGAGCCCTCGTTATCTTCCTGCATTCTCTTCCCACGCTCTGCTTCTCTCCTAGATGAACTTTGCCGTCAGATGGCCGGGCTGCCCCCACGGAGACTCCGTCGCTCCAACTACTTCCGACTTCCTCCCTGTGAAAATGTGGATTTGCAGAGACCTGGTGGTCTGTGATCATCAAGGAACAGGGGACAAGAAAGAATGAGCAGGTGCGAGGAAGGAGAGTTTCCTTCTTCTCCAACCATTGTCGGCTAACCCATAGACAGTATTTCTTAACCAATCTCTTTATAATGTCCAGCTTTTACTCCTCCTCTCTAGTTTTTTACCCAGACTGATGACATTTATCTCATACAAATGCAAAGTCTCTGTATATTATTGCATGGTTTTGCTGCTTCTCAATATCACAGACACAGTGGAATAAATGACGACCATAAGGCTTATATACAAACATTCTACATAAAATTTCAGGGGAGAATAAACTTTATGTTAACAATCTTTACTGTTGAATCTGTCTGAAATAAATCTTAGGGTGGAAGAAGCTATCCTTGTCTATTTCGGCTAACCATAGAACTTCATTTATTTGTCTTTCAACAGTTTCCCAGATTAACTCACCATTATTTACATGTTCCTCTTTACTCTCTCTTATTTTAACTATTTTGCTAAATTGTCCTAAAATTTGCCTGGTAGGTCTTCTTTAAGAGAAGGATCACGGTAATTTTTGTAGACCTAGGAGATTCTCCAACAGAACCAAAAATTATAAGATACTACTGGCAATATACAAAGAGCCAAAATATTATCTTCTGCTAAGCTCAGAGGCTGGGGCTAAAGGACTATGCCAGGTATAGAACTTAGACTCACAATTCCCCATCCAATTTTTCCTGCAGGTGTCCATCAGGAAGTAGGGCTGGAAAGTAAGTCTCATTTACCTATTCCTTTATGGTAGCCCTGGGGTTAGCCTACCTCCACAAAGCAAATTAGACAACTTAATGTGAAACCACACCATTGGTTAAAGTTGCTGCTACTTTTTTCACCCTTACCACTTACCATGTGCACAGTGGAGATTATTGTGCAAACGGCTTCTAGAATATCCTGATTTGGGGCCTAATAACAGCATTCAGACCTGAATTTTAATAGGCAGGTGGAAAGTTTACCTAATGGTTAATATGAAAAAGTAAAAGAAACACAATATTCAGACAACCCACATTCTTATCCTGACTCTAGTTGTAACTGTGTAGCCTTAGATAAGTCATTTTCCTTCATTAGGTCCTGGTTTAATTTCCTCATCTTTGAAACGAGAAGGTTAAATATATTTCAGTGCTAAGGTTTCTTTTAATTCTATGATTCTCTGGATTTAAATGCATTATTCATATTTCTTGAAGCCTGCATGTAATCTAATTCACCACAACCATGTCTGCTTTACCCTTGATGAGGACAGGAGCCTACAGAGTAACAGAACAAAATCCCATTATAGGGCCGGGCCAGTGGCTCACGCCTGTAATCCTAGCACTCTGGGAGGCAGAGGTGGGAGGATAGCTTGAGCTTAGGAGTTCAAGACCAGCCTGAGCAAGAGTGAGACCCTGTCTCTACTAAAAATAGAAAAATTAGCCAGGCATCATGGCACACACCTGTAGTCCCAGCTACTCAGGAGGCTGAGGCAGGAGGAGTGCTTGAGCCCAGGAGTTTGAGGTTGCAGTGAGTTACAATGACGCCACTGCACTACAGCATGGGTGACAGTATCCATATATTATGGATACTTCTGTCTGAAAAACTCAATAACTTTCTGTAAAAGCCAATGAAATTCAAATAGCGACTAGGGAACAACAAGTTATATGTGATAGTAGGGGTTGGATTCCTTTCAGAATGTTGAGAAAACAAGCTAAATGAGGATCAGATTCTTGCTGTTAAGAAACAATTTCGTTTAATGGGATTGGTACGACTGATTAAAGATAAATGCTAGAAAAAACTCCAAAGCATGTAATCTCTACTTCACCCAGTCTCTAGAATTAAATATACTCATTTATAAACAGACATATTAAATGCATATTGTAGCCACCATAGGGAAACCTTGTAGGCACAGAATTTCTAAGAATCATTTTAAGAATGTCTTCGTGAACTTGACCCTCCCACTGCATGTTTTGACATTCCAACCAGACAGCATCTCAATCCCGGGACGATGTATATTGCAAATTAAACATTTTAAAATATCTTTTTTTTCCAATTTCTTTCTCAGAATAAAGTGGGCTTTGGTCTGGTTAATTTTTTTTCCTCTTCTCTTATGTTTTCAAAAAAGACCTGAATTCATGCTCTTGTATTCCACTTTGAAAACTGAGTACCAACATTGCTCAGACCTCTCCTCTGCCAACCTCTATCCTATCCTTCATTCCGAAACATTGCCATTGGTTTTCCAACTCCCTAGACATATTTGATTCCCTCCAGTGTGGCCCCCTTTTTCTTTTCTGCCCCCTGCAGGTCCGACAGTCTTGCGAGGTGAAGTTTCTTGCTTCTTTCACTTCTCTTTTGCATGATCAAATCCATGTGTTCTGCCATTTCTCTTTGTTCTTATGTTCTCTACACTTTTCAACTCTTCTTGATGTGTTAACCAATATTTCTAACTCGCTTTCTATTCTTTCTCTCTTCATCTTTATAAAGTCTTATTTTGCCCTATAACTTTCCCCTAAGGAAGGTTCCAGGTCAAAGTTTCAGGTGATTGTTTTGGGCCCCAGCCGTTTCCCTGTGTATTCTCTCCCTGTTGCCAGAATTCCATCACCTCTGTGTCTTGTTGCTGTTATTGTTGTTGCTGTTGGTTACCCCTGCACCACCTCAGGTCCCTAATGTTCTAGTTTTCTCTCCTTGTTCTATCCTTGGAAAGAATTTGAAAACTTTTTACTCTTTAAGGCATTAATATTATCCTTTTCCTGATTACACAAATGATACCCTCATTAAGCAAGGAACTTATATTTTAATGAAAAGCAATTATTCAAATTAAAATAATGGATCTTTAATATTGAAATTAAAGGATTTGTCAAAAATATCATAAGGATTGAACACCTTCCTGGTATCCTGAATAGATAGCAGTCTCATCTGACTACCCATGAGGTTCACTGTTACTTTCTCTTCCCAAATTGAGTTAATCCTACTCTGAGCCTAACTTTTTCCATATTCCATGCTTATGATTCAAAAAAAAGTCTCCTTTCTCCCCAGATGAACAAATTCTGGAAATTCAAGTGTGTCTCTACTCACTAAGTAGACTTCTATGCACACTTTCCCTCGGTATTCTTTTGACTCTCTGGCAGATGGTGCAAACCCCAGCTGGTCGCCCTCTTCCTGGGTCTTACTTTTGATGACATCAAGTAGTGTATGTTGCTAGCCACAAGCTCCTCCCCACTCTGCTTCGGGGTGTTTGTGGCCAAAATTGGATGTTTAACCACTACTTTATACCTGGTCAGAAGGCACAAGCAACTTGCAACCTCTAAGGTTCCTCTTCCTTATGTACTAAAGCAGCTGCAGCCCAGGGAAGGAAGAAAGAAATCTGAGAATAAACAGAAATGAAGATGGAAGAACACCAGACAAGGGGGTAACTAGATAACTGAGTGACGATAGACTGACACCAGGGGAGGAGAATCAGGAGGCCAGAAGATGGCAATTCTCAAATTCCAAATTCAAAGGGAATTTTGCAACTGTGTTGAAGGGTCCTGAGAGATCTGGAAACTTAGGGTAAAATGGAAACAGCAGGAGCACAGCGGGGGAGAGGCAGGGCTGTTGCAGTTCTGTCAACTCAGGGACGCCTTGGTTAAGAATGCAACACCGTGATAAAAATTGAAGTCCTTGTATCTTGCAGCATTTTCACTAACCAAACATCAGGGAAAGTGACTTGTTAAGTTTCTCTGGTGGTAAAGAGAAAAACAGGTGGTCACAATTTTTTTCTTTCTTTCTTTCTTTTTTTTTTTTTTCTAAAAACCAGTAGAGCAGAGCCCGAAGCAGTCAGACCACCACTTCTGGGCAGAACCCAAGATGGAAAAAGCAAACGTTTATATAAATAGAGGTGCAGAGCCCATAGCTTCCTGTTGACAAATCGAGTTTCACTTTACCTCAAAACCTCACTTTTTTTTTTTAATAGCTGATAATGGTTTTGTGTTTTTTCGATTTGTCCAATCACTGTAAGGTTCTAGTTTATTCCTAACCCCTGGGCCCTGCAGTTCTTTTCTCTATCTCTGGTATTTTTCTCTTTCCTCTCCCTTCCTCTTTCTTCTGTGTATGTACCTGGCCATGCATTGTGCTGTATAACTTTATAGAGAACATTGTTAAATTTATGCAACAATATGTGGGGACTGAATTCAAGATGATCTCGTAAATTTATGTGAGATTCACTTCTTCCTCCCCCACTGAAAAAAAAAAGAAGTGGATGAACTTTGAACAAGTACAAGGAAATTCTTTCAATGGAAAAATCACCTGAACTATACTTAAAGGACTTAGGGGTGTTAAGGTATCAACAGCATCATTATATACCATTTCCTAATATGTCTTTCTGTCCCAATGGTCAAACCCAAGCAGTTATATTAATAATAAAGGCTAATGAGGCCGGCATGGTGGCTCACGCCTGTAATCCTAACAATCTGGGAGGCCAAGACGGGCGGATTGTTTGAGCTCAGGAGTTCAAGACCAGCCTGAGCAAGAGCGAGACCCCGTCTCTACTAAAAATAGAAAGAAATTAATCGGACAACTAAAACTATATAGAAAAAATTAGCCAAGCATGGTGGCACATGCCTGTAGTCCCAGCTATTTGGGAGGCTGAGGCAGTAGGATCGCTTGAGCTCAGGAGTTTGAGGTTGCTGTGAGCTGACGCCATGGCACTCTAGCCAGGGCAACAGAGTGACACTCTGTCTCAAAAAAAAAAGAAAAAAAGAAAAGAAAGCATCTAGGCTGCTGAACTCAAGCTCAGCTGTGGCAATGGAGCAAGATAATAAAGCACTTACTTGCTAGCTGTGATAAATGAAACCAGGAAGGCAATCCAGGAGGTGGTACTCAAGGATACATAATAAAGGGCAAAGTTTTTGATTGGAAACACAAATGTCATACCAAAATCACTTTCATGTCCTCTCCCTATGTAAATTCCCACTGGAAATTCTAACCTCTGGCTTTTGTCTTTCTGCAATCACAGCTGTTTTAAGTTTGTTTGTTTATTAAGGGATGAGGGGTTCAACCATCCCTCAACAGGATACAAGATAATCTTTGAGGGAAGATAAAACCCACCGGCAATTTCTTGTGTAGAAATTCTCTACAAAAATTTTTAGGTTCTCTTTTTCACTGTGACTTTCTGCTTTTTAAGGACTTTTTTTCCATAAAATCATAGTTTCTGTTTTGTTTTGTTTCACCTCGACGTGATCTTCCTAAACCTTATCTCCTAATAAATATTTGCCAAATTAAAATGAGCTAAACTAAATTGAATTGAAGAGTAAAATTATTCAGCGGAGGAACAGACTATTTTCTTTATTTCTGAGGCAAGGGGGAAGGCCTAAATTACTTTATTCAGATCTCTTGGAAAGACAGGTGCATCCATGAGTTTCTAGAGTCTTCAGCAATACACCTCATACCTTACCTCAGGCAATTGTCAGAGCTCTGTCAATAACCACCTCAAAATCCCTTCCCTGCAGACACAGGCACTTGGAGATTTACTCTTGTCACCTGCCCCTCCTTACTCTTAGCATCAGTAATCTCAAGGCTTTGGGAGGAACATTTGAAGTATCTATCTCTTCCTTAAGTTCCTTTCAAAATGCTAAGGGAGGAGAGATAGAGGAGACAGCCCTGTTAACAGTTCCCTTGGAACCTCTTCTTGATCTAAACTGTCCTCTTAATAGAGAGCATACCAGTGATAAGTATCTGCATCTTCACCTCCAAGACAGTCCAGGGAGGCCCATCAACCACCCCAGGTAGCAAGCTGGGTCCAGATGGGGTCTGCAGGGAGCTATCTGGAGAGAAAAATAAATCTGGTATCCCCTGCTTGATACTAAAAATTATTAAACGCAATAAAGTTTGTTAAGCTATGTGACATAATTCTAGGAGTATTTTCATCTTTAGAAAACCATGTAAGTAATAAAATGGATTAAGGATTATATTATTAATCGCTATTATATAATAATAAATGGACTGGAAACCCAGTATTTTAAATTAATTAATATGAATGTGTCAGTAAGGGTGTGCCAGGGACACACATAAAATGTAGACGATACTGCCTTTGTATGAATCAATCATAAGGCAAAGAGCAGCACTGAGCTTTCTAGTTTACTTATATTAATTTCTGATATTAGCAATTACAACTTGTGCTTTCAAATTCCATAAAATGCAAAGCTACCATGAAATAGAATTAACAGGGAGCTTTAGAAATTCATTAAACTGAACCTTAGTAGCAACATCCTTTTTTTGGCTAATATGGGAATATACGCCTGTGCATACACTATTTATGATGCCATTGGGGACTTACATGAAATATAAGTTGAGAGAGTGTATTGCCTTCAATAATTTACAAAGGTACAAAATAACAGCAAGGGGAATTGAGAACAAACCTCATCTTTTCTCATTCTATAATATACGGATACTGCATCTGTAGCTTCCAATACAGACTCTTAATTTGAGCCCATACAAGCCTTGCACTGTGAAGAGATTAAAGAAGTATCTGAGGGAAGACATACAGATGATGTTTCTGGTGCATAATCATGTTTGCAAACACGTTAATCAAATCTGGGTGCTTGCTAACCTGATAATTAAATTTACAAATGATTGGAAATATTTGCAACAGAAAGATTTAAAGTCACTCCTGAAATCCTAATGACAGCTCTAGCAATATGTGTATGCCTCTTGAGGACCCACTGAGGATAGACGGTATTAAAAATATAATTGGTTTTAAAGCACATTAGATTAAATTTTTTCCTATGATTCATTCTCTCTTCTTTGTATTCACCTTTCAGGTCATTTCCTGCTTCCTGAACGAGGTAACCATAACTCAAGTGAACTACCATATGAATTTGCTTATTTTCATTCAATCCAACTAGTTCCAAAATGTTCCATTTTCACTTAAAATGATGTACTCTGTAATGAGAGATTAAACTTTCAACTTAAGTAATATTTAGAAAAAACTGTCAACAATATTTGAAATATGGACAAAATCTGGACAAAGCACATTGTTCAAAAATTGTAGAAAGCAATTGGGAAGTTAGTTGAGGTCAATATAAATTAGAAAAACCAACAACTTAATTTACTAGGTCCACTTTTAGCTCTTCTATACAGTTTCAGACCAGACCTAGTATTACATTTATATGACAAATAAAAGAATTCTGATTGAATCAGAATTTTTTAAATGATACATGAACATTCAGCTGCATTAAATGAGTTTTTAACAATTTCCAACTCCCTATTCATGGGAAAAAATGCCAACTTCCCAATTTTCAGTGGCTGTAGCTAGCAATAGCGCATGGAATGTTCTTTTGGATGCACACATTCAAATGAGGTCAAGGGTCTTAGGAATAAATTGGTTGGCAAACAGTATCAATGGTGCCCTGATCTGACCTTATATATAATTGTTTGCACAACAAAGTTGAAGAGTAACAACATGGTTAATCTGTGCATATTTATTTCTAGCCATCCAGAGACCTTAGTTTCAATATGATTTACTAACATTCACTAAAGGTTATTAAAATTGCTGTACAAAATTGATGGAAAGGTGTTATTGCTTTTGCAATAAAAAATGACTTTCATGGAACAGTTTACACATAATTTTTTATTAGATTGTTCTTCCCATCCTCTTCCTTACTTCTTCAGAGTTTCACAATTGATAACAGTTGATTATTTGTGCTATCTAGTGGCATTTTATATTTTTTATTTGTATAGTACCATGGATGTGGATAGTGCTTTTCCAGGACTTAAATTATAAATGAGCAGCTCTCTGCCCCAGATAGCTCCAAGGATCCTGCCTTTGCAAAGGACACTGAGAGGAAAGGAGTCAATCTGCCCTCAGCATACGATCATGGTAACTGTCCAAATTAAGAGATTTCAATGATACCGGAACTTTCATACTTATCCAGATTACTCCAGGCAGCCAGAGAGCTGTTTGAAAATGCATCAGATGAATTGCTAACCTTTTTTCTCCTGAAAATAGAACCATTACTTTAGAAAGGTCCTATAGCCACCAGCAGACCTAGATAGAATAGCAAAAGTGAACAGCATGGGAGTCCAGCAAGGACTGCATGTAGGTGTAAAAAAGAGAGAGAGGGAGAAATGGAACAAACAGAAAGGACAAAAGGCAACAGATTATTATAATCACAAAAACATTTATTAAACACAGTGTCAGGCAAGGTACAACACAGATATAGGTCCTGCCAACAGGGAATTTAATATCTAAGATGTCACTTGAGGAAAAACACAGTAAAAATAGAGAAAGTTATTTAAGAGCAAACTTATAAGTAAAAAGCTGTTTGAGAAAAACATAAAAATAGAAACTAGCAAAAAAGATGGTTTTTAAAAATGTTCAATTAGAACCCTTATAAAATATCACTATAAAGTTATGATTATACGCATCCAATATAATCTATATAATGCAACCTCATTACTATAGTGTGTTTTATTTCTAATTGCTTCATACTAAAGCATAAACCAGAAAAAAAAATCCAGTCTAAACTGTATTTGGTCTTTAAGGAAAAATAATGTGGCCAGGTGATTCTGACTGAGGATTTAGCAACTGACTAGTGTTTAATATTAGCATATTGTTTTTAAATAAACAAGTGACTCTAAATTAACATCGTTTGTGATTTACTATATGGAACTCTAGATGTATTTTTCACTTTAGGTGCATCTTAGCAGTTCACATTCTTTCTCACTCTATGCATAATATTTCAGATGCAAAGAAATACCCATCACATTTCTACATTAGAACTCAGTGCATAATCTCAGAATACATAGTTTATAATTATAAAGTAATTTTAAATTTTAATTTAGATTGTAGGTTATTTTCTTCTTTAGGAATAAGAACAAGAAACTGTAATGAGATTCAGATTAAGCTAACATTTATCGAACACTAAATATGTGCCGTACACTGTTATAAGTGACAGTAAAATCAAAACCAATGGAATTTTTAATTTGTCGCCATGAGAAAAGGCCAAGAGAAGTATAATTACATAGCAGGAAGAAGAAAAAGTTAAGTGAACAACAGTATCAAGGGTTCTCCATGCCTACTTAAGGGAGAACAAAAGAAAATATCCCCATATCTGGGAAATATTAATGAGAAAAGAAGGAAATTTTTAAGTGGAACTTACGATTTAAAAATAAGTACATAAAGCTAGAATTTTTTCCATTCTCCTCAGGGAACTCATTTTAAAGCAATAAGGGAAGAGGAGAAGGAAATGCAAACATCATCCCCAGTGAAACTGACATGACTGAAACTCTGAATCACAAAATAGGAGTAAGCACTAGCAAAGCTCTGAAGTTCAAAGAAGGATGTGGGAAGAAGACAAGAAGAGAAGCTATAGATATCAGAGAAAACTAGCCAAGGACAAATCTTCTGAATGTGACAAATCCTGAAGTTTAAAACAATACAAAGCAAATAAATAAAAAACAATAACTTTTTTGGAACAGACTAGAGGCAATACTTTACTTGACCCCTGTTTGGCACAAAGTCTTGAGAAAGTAGAGCGTGAGGCTGGCTCAGCCTTTGGGAATATGTCTGAGGGACAGAGGTTGGCGATAGTAAAAAAGTAAAAATTTGGCAATATGAACAGCCCTGGAGTGCATATAAAATCAATCTCTGTCTCTCTCCTTCATAGACACACATAAACACACGCAGACAAGTCCTAGGGAGAATTCCAGCTAGCCCTGGCCCCTCCCACCACGAACTTCCTACAACAGATGGTGGAGGAAAAACTGTAGCCAGAAATGAGACGTAATATAAAAGGAACCAGCAAAGAACCTTCACAATAATACCACAAGGAAAAAATTAGGAAACACTAGGGAACGCTAGAAATACAAATGGCAGATGAAAAATGCTCACCAAAAAAAAAAAAAAACCAAACACACAATAAGGAACAAATAAAAAAAAAGACCCTCAGTTTTTGCAACATAATGAAACAATTTATTTAACAAAAGAGTACATAGAAGAAGTTTGTGCTCAAGAAAAGAGCACAGTGTTATGTGTCTATGTAGGGGGAAGGGGCATCAGTATGGAAAACCATAACAATGAGTATCTGACCAGAAGCTGCACAAGGAAGACTCAGAATTGGGAAAAACAATAAGGATGATAAAAGGACATTATTGAGATAGGAAACTAAGTGAAGTGAAAACAAACAAATAGTTAAAGAGGACCTGGAGTGAAAAATATTAAATAGAAAATGGGCAAAGGAAACACCAAAACATAAAATAGGTGTTTATAAATAAAAGAACCAAAGTAACAGAACAGAATAAATACTTAAGGATATAATTCAAGAAATTTTCCAGAAATAAAAAGGATTGAAATCTACAAAATGTAAATACCTACTATGTCCCAGAAGAAGAAAAAAATCTGATATAGAACAATCAATTCAAAGGCATTTCTTAATAAAGTTCCTGGATTTCCAAGATTAGAAATGTCAACCAATAAAAAAGTGTCAGACAGAAAATAATAATAATAACAAGTCACCTATAAAAAGAAAAAAATCTGATGTGTACTATTAATAGATTTCTCCCTAACAATATTGAAAGAGAGTGGGTCATTCCTACAAAGTAATCAAGGAAAGAACGTTTGACTCATAATTATATTTCTAGACAAATAATTTTTCAAGTAAAATAAAAAGACATAAACATTTAAAAACACACTTTTAAAAATAGAATTAAATAGAAAATAAATTTTGGTCAACAAAATAAAGAATGGGAAAATGGTGTGAAAATATCTGGCCGTGAGTAGAGAGTCGATTTAAGAGTAAAACTAAGGTCAGAACAAATGTGAGGAGTATGGTTATGAAATGAAAATGGAATACATGCTGACAAAGCAGAAATGGGAAGCAAGAGGGGAAAGCAGCACTTTTGGAGCTGGGGGAGGTCAAGACATTTTAGTTACTAAATTAAATAATTGAGCTTCAGTTTATTTGAAGGTATGAGGATGAACATGGAAAAAGGAAGAAATGAACAGAAATGAGTCCTATTCATTATTCAGAAAGCATAATATAAAATATGACAACAAACCTAAGGCAAACCATGTATATTTCATATAAAAATGCAAATGAGATAAACTTGCTTATTAAAATTGACTTTCAGATCAGACTAGAAAGCAAATCTCAATTATATGCTATATTCAAGAGAAATACCCAAAACACGGTGACTCAGAAGAATGATAGAGCTACTTAATAAATTCAAGAACTGGCTGTAAAAACACACACATACACACAGAGTAAACTGATACATCACTAAATATCTAATAAGAAGATAACTGAGAAAACAAAAATATGTAGAATAGGAAATAATTATACAAAAATAACCCCAGAAACAAGAAATTTAAAGAACCTTAAAATACCAATGTGCTTACTTTTTGTAAATAAATTTAAGTACCAGGGTAAAATGGGTCATTTGCTAAAGAATATAAATTAGGAAAACTAATCACACAAGAGAGAGAAACTGTAATAGTTCATTATAAATAGAAAACATTATGAAAGCTCAACATATTGCCAGTGTACTGGGCTCAGACAAGAAAGAGTAGAGGAACAGGTAATTCTAATATTATTTAAAATGATCCTGGGATATAAAAATAATTAAATCTTTCAAAATATTTTTACAACAAAAGAGTCAAAGAATATTTCAAATCAATCTCACTTCTGAGTATGGTTTCAAAAATACTAAATAAAATATTAACAAACAATACAACAATAGACAAAGATAATTTTCTGTGACAAGGTGTAGCATGTTTTAGGAATTCAAAGGAAGTTCAGTGTTAGCATTATTTTTCATAAAAACAGATTTAGAGTGAAAACTTATACTATTATCTTTATGGAAGCCTAAAAGTCATCTATTAAAATTCAACATTCAATCTTGATAAGATCAAAACTCTTAATAAAATAGAATAGCTATATTTTCCTAATATTATAATGCATATCTTAATATGATAATGTTTATATCAGATCTGACCTAAAATTAAACATTATGTTTTATAGGGAAACATTGCAAGCTGTTCCATTAAACTCAGAAACATAGTATAGATATCTTTTCTCTCTCTCTCCACTGTTATTTAATGTCTGTCTGGAGTTAGTAGCCAAAGCAATTAGATAATACAACTAATAAGAGGGATAAGAATTCTAAAAGAGTATATAAAATCATAGTTTTTTACAGATGATATTTTTAATGTGCATAATTCAAGAAAATGAACTCTATTGTAAAACATAAAATAATCAAATGTGGAGATGACTGGGAGAAAAATTGGCAGAATAGAACCTCCATACTGAAAACAACATCATTTAGAAGCTATTACTAGAACAGAAGAAAATAATCTATTTTCAATAGCAACTAAAAAGACAAAACTTACAAATATTATTAGTTGCCCCACACCCTAGTATTCATTCTCCTCTTCTGCTTTGAATAATAATAGAACTTCCTGTGCTTTAGATGTATGCGTGCCCCACCCGGACACTCCATGCCCAAGACTGTCTTGCAGCCAGATGTGCCATATTTTGGGGGCCAGCAAATGTGGGCAAAAGTAAAATAGGCAACCTGCTGATCATCTCCTTAAAGCCTCCGGACTACTCTCTTTCCTCTCCCAGTAGGCTGGAATACGGATGTGATGCTAGTAAACTGACTTTTACCACGAGAACAAAGCACCCTGTAGAATAGCGGAGCCAGAAGAAAAAAGCAACCTGAGCCTCTGAAAAATCCAATGGAGCACAGGACCACTCACTTCTGAAATGCTACATTGTTATGTAAAAATAAACTTATTTGTTTTGTTTGTTTGTTAGTTTGTAATAGCAGCTGAGCCCATGCCATAACTAACACCAAAAAAATGGGAAAATTCTATATAGAGAAAAATTTTAAATACTATTAAGTGATGGAAAAAGCTTAAATAATTGGACAGTGGAAAATCACACCATGTTTTAGATAAGAAGACAATATCATGAAGGTATCCATTCTTCTTTGGTTAATCTATAAATTTAATTTAATTACAACGAAAAGTGCCAACACATTTCCTTTGGAAACAGGTATACTGCAATGGAAAAATTAAGCAATATTATCTATGAAAGTCTGCAAAACAGTATCTTTTAAATAATAAAATATGTTATAAAATAATACACTACTGTTATATGAATAGAAGGACAGAACAGTGAATTCAAATAGAAATTCTGTACCAGATTTTAGTGATAAATTCAATATTTCAAATCAATGAGAAAAAGATGGATTATTCAATAACTGGTGTGGAGATAACTTTTCAGCCATATGGAACAAATAAATTGGATCCATATCTCACACCTTACACAAAGATAAATTCTGGATGATCAAAGATTATTAAAAGATTTAAAAAAATGAAGCCACAAAAATATTTAGAAAAAATATTTTTTATAACTCAAGATTGAGAAAAGATTTGTTAAATATGAATTAAAACAAGATGTCATAAAAGAAAAAAATTGATAAACTTTATTACATTAAAAATATGTGGCATAAAAACACCATAGTCAAATGACAAACAGTAAATGTGGCTTATATTTACAATTCATATCAGAGACACAGGATAATCCTCTAAAGCACTGCCCACAAATCAATTAGAAAAAAACAACTCTTTAGGGAAAAAATAGACAAATAACCAGTTTAGAAAAAAAAAAAAATAAAAAAGTCAAATTTATGAAAAGGTAATAACTTTCTCAAAAAGAGAAATAAAAATAAAAATTGCAATGAATAATAGCTGATTCTGAGTCTGAGAAAGAAAGTACCTAAGATGTACCTGAGACATCTGGTGTGCCAGAAAGCAATGAAATTATCAAGGACTAAATGGGCCATGTTAGAGGGTCATAGGAGTCAATATGAAGGGGATACAATTGCCAAAAATTGCCCAGTATGTAACAATCTGAGCTTGAAAGAGAGTAATGAATGCAAATGATGGAAGAACACAAAACATATAAACTCAAGGATTTATATTGGCAGCTCCCTTGAAAGAGAGAGAGAGAGAGAGAGAGAAACTAATGTTTAAGCAAAACTAATAGAACACCACTGGAAATAACAAGGGTTCCAAATCCTTATTCTGAAAACAGGCAGTTAAAAGGAAATAATTTATCCTACCTTTCCTGTATGAGATATACTTCAGGAAAATTAATTAGCCCTAATTGGTGGGGGAAAGTTATTCTTTATTGAAGAATTTTAATTCATAAGTGTGGAAGAAAAGGTAGAATTTTTTTAAGTCACCATTCTGCAAACCCTTATAAAATAATTAATTCAGGCAATGATCACATGGATAAAGCTATTTGATAAAAGGTAAATGGGGAACTTCGCAACAGAGTGAGCAGACTGTGACCACTTTAATCCACTGATCATCAGTCTAATCATCACAGAAAGTGGCAAAAGCAGATATTATGTGTCTCTTGCTTTGATACAATATAAAGTAATATCTATGAAATATCGCCAAAATGTTAAACCTGAATCTAATCAAGTATCAAGTGTTAATTTTTCTCCACAAGGGATAGATAAACAAGTTAAATTACACAAGGAAACAAAGACAAATTCAGAGTGTGGGATTCTGCACAGGACAATCAATCCAGTTTCTATTAGTCTATGTGAAGAGATCAAAAGGAAAGGATACTGTTTTAATTTGAAAAAGAATTCAGACACATAAAAACCAAAGTAATGAGTGGACCTTGTATAGATCCTAATTCAAACAAACCTGTTGGAAAAAGATAAGTTCTTCTCACATCTGGGGAAATTTTCTTATGACTGTTAGATGATACAGAACGATATAATTAAGGCATTGTGGCTATGCAACAAATGTCCATATGTTTTAGAGATTCTTGCTGGAGATGAAATGAAATGATGTCTGGATCTTTTTAACTACTTCAGCAATTTAAAAGGAAAAAAAGAAAAAATGGGAGGAGGAAGATCACTGAAACAAATATGGCAAAATCTTGAATATTGTTGAATTTGACAGTTAGTTACCTGAAGATTCTTTCTTTCTATATTTGTGTACCATGAGGTTCATTTTTTACCTATCAGTTTGTATTGAAACCTGTGTAAGGAAAAGTTACTCTCATAAAGCTGGTTGAAGTGTAAACTGATAAATCTTATATGCAAAATTTGGTAATATTTATTCAAATTTTAAATGCACAGACCCAGCATTTATATTTCTAGGTGGTTATCCTACAGATGTGTGCTAATATACACAAAGTGCCATTCACTGGTGCACTGTTTGTAGTAGCAAATGATTAAAAACTATCTTAAAGTCCACAACTAGTGACTAATCAGAGCATCATGCAGCCAGACAGTGGACCACTCATGGTCCTTAAAGAAGAGTAGGAGAATTAGCTCAAGCAAAATCTTAGGCAAGACAATCTAAATACTAAATTTATTTAAATGTGATTTAAATAATTTTGAAGTTCTTTTAAGTGTATGAATAAACTTTCCAGAAAGGAAATAAGTCCCCTAAGGCTAGAACAAAGCAGAAGTAAGAATCCAAGGGAGTAAGCTCAAGCTACTGGCTACCCTGAGAGCACTTACCTATCCTGTTTGACTTAGAATAGGGTTTCTTAGGCTGAGCACTACAGTATTCTTTGTTGGGACTGTCTTGTACATTATAATATATTTAGGAGCATCCCTGGCTTCTCCCCACCAGGTGCCAGGAGCACCTTCTACCTCCACGCAGTTGTAGTAACAAAAATTGTCTTCACTGTTTGCCAAATGTTCCCTTGGGGGCAAGATCACCCTGAGTTGAGAACCACTACTCTGGGATATCAGTACCAAAAGGGCCACAGAGGACAAAAGTAAGAAGGCCTTCCCCCAGTGAATATGGAAACCAAGGAAAGAAGGAATAAATTTAAAATCTAACCAGCAGAGAAAGAGAGCAAGGAAAATTATCTCTCTTTGCTTTGGCTCTGAATAGAAGAAAAAACTCTCCCATTAAAAATGGTGATCATGAACCAGTCTTTACACAGATTTCAGTGTCTGTATTGATTCTATCCACAAGATCTAAAGAAATAAAACCCAAGTTAATATTTAATTTAAAGTAGACAAATAGAAATACTCTCAGGAGTAAAATAAAAAAAATGCAGCCTTCAAATAATTTCCACAGATAAAGTTACAGTAAACAGAAACTCTCAAAAAAAAAAGAAAAGTAAAATACATGATTAAACAAGGTACCATGAACAAGAGTCAGCAGAAACAACAATTCACAAAACTAGGTACAAAAAGAAATACAAATACTGGAATTATCAAATAAGACTGGAAAATAAGTATATTTAATATATGTAAAGAAATGAAAGAATTGAAAACATAAATAAGGAAATAGAGGTTATCAAAAATTACCAGATAAATTTGAAGAATTAAATAAGATATCTAGAAATCTAAAATACAATTGAAATTAGAAAATTATAACATAAAAATAGGATATGATAGCAGATTAGACAGAAATGAGCAATTAGTGAACTGGAAGATAGGACAGATGAAATTTACCCACTGCAGCACAAAGAGATCAAATTGAAAGGCATGAAACACCGTTTAAGAATAAAACGAAGGATACAATGAACATGTCTCATACTCAGCCATCAGAACTTTAGAGGGAAGCAATAGAAAGAATGAAAGTGACATAATATTTGAAGACATAATGACTGAAATTTTTCCAGAGTTGTTGAAAGACACCAATCCTCAGATTCATGAAGTACAACAAATTTCAAAGCAAGGATAGTTGATATTCTGAGATGTCATAACAACAATAATAATAGCTACCATCTTGAGTGCTCACTTTGCACTAGGTATTACCCCAACCATAGTGCATACATTATCTTAGTTGGCAAGTAGCTTTTTAAAAAGAGAAAGACAGATAGAACTGCTTTATAAATTAAAGATTATACATTTGAAGAATTTTGTGAGACAACCAAAACCAAATGCAATGTGTGAACAATGTTTGGAACCTGATTCAAGTAAACCAACTATAATTATATTATTTAATCTCTCTCTGCAGCGAGATTTCAACCCAGACCTGGCTGACTACACAGACTTTGCCCCAGAGTTATGCAATGTTTAAACCACACAAATATCTGAATGTTTCCATTGTTCTGTACTCTTTCTTTCCTTAAAGAAGAAAAATTGTTTTACATAAAAAAATATTCTGTAGAGCTCCTACTGGAATAAAGGAAAAGGAGCATAATGACAACAAAGGAGTAAATTAAGGATGAGGTAAACCATAAAAAAGAGAAATTTATGATAAATATTTGTCAAAAACAATCTAGTGATAGCAGAGTTGATTCATTTCTATTATGCAAGGAGTTACCCCATAAGAATGTAATGCACTAGGTGGTTCTCTCAGGGGCTTTTATAGTGAAAATACAAGAAATGTGTTTTTCAAGTTTTTGTTTAAAACTGAGATATTAAACAATATGCATAAAGAGACATTTGTCTCCCTGACTCCACCAGCACACCACATGCATTTCTAATATATAAATAATATTCTGTGAGGGAGAAACTTTTTACATGCTTTTCTTACAGCTTTGCTACAGAGAAAGATAGAGCATATCTCTTTCTGAATCACCACCATCCAGTTCTGGTGCCTGAACCAAAGTAAGTCCCAAGCTGAACCCCAGGAAGGTGTTTACCCCCAGGAACCCCAGG
Source organism: Avahi laniger (assembly GCA_963575035.1). NCBI lineage: Eukaryota > Metazoa > Chordata > Mammalia > Primates > Indriidae > Avahi > Avahi laniger. The sequence goes on from CAUYSK010074893.1 coordinate 22,812, forward strand.
GGATGAGTGAGGAGGTGGAGAAGAATCAGGGTCACCATCAATGAACACTGAGGTCACGTGTTTCACAGAGGGTAACACTAGGCTAAGAACAGCCATAGGCAATAAAGAGGTTCAAAAGTGGGAATAATTAGATGAAAGGAGCTAATGGAAGAACTAAGTTCTAAACTGAGAACCCAAAAGATGGGTACCTCTCTCATGTGATTCTGGAACTGGGTATTAAATAGATAGCCCTAAGATAGCCTGCATGGGGCTGAGCTATTCACTCAGTGAGTTCAAAATTCACTGCCATCACCCA
>CAUYSK010074894.1:0-13331 GCA_963575035.1 Avahi laniger
TTTTTAGTTGTCCAATTAATTTCTTTTTATTTTTAGTAGAGACGGGGTCTCGCTCTTGCTCAGGCTGGTCTCGAACTCCTGAGCTCAAACAATCCGCCCACCTCGGCCTCCCAGAGAGCTAGGATTACAGGCGTGAGCCACCGTGCCCGGCATGATTTCTACCCTTTCTTGACATTGGCTGTCCAGCAGGCCGGGCAATGGGCGTAGTAGATCCTCGACTTGTAGCTCATCAACGCTGACTGAGAACTGAGGGGGGAACCAAACCATTGTTCCCAGATGGACTGTCTGATTCTGGAAGTCAAAGGCCCTATCTCCCACCTGCTTTGAGTTCTCACCCAGGCTGGATGGAAAAGCCCTGCTGTTTCCCTTCGTGCATATCCTTGCCCGCTTTAGAGTCTCAGCACCGGCTGTTCCCTGCCTGGAACTCTCTCCCCCAGGAATTCAGAGGTTTATTCCTTTGCTTCAATCACATTTCCCCCAAATGTTCTCCCAGGTCCCCCCCGCTCTGCTCTTACCCTACTTCAGAGCCATATTATATATATGCGCGCGCGCGCACACACACACACACACACACACACACACACACACACACTGGTTTATTTCATTTCTGTCTCTCCCACTGGAATGTAAGCTCCAAATGGTCGGGATTTTGTCACAATCACTACCGTACCTCCAGTATTAGAATAGTGCCTGGCATATAATTGTTGCGCTATTAAATATTTGTTGATGAATGTATACACGCTTTAATAAGCACAATTCCCAGAGAAAATTAAACTGACTACAGCCAACTAATTGTACACCACCTCCAGGACCAAACATCTATGTCCTCCCGATCCTTCAAACCCAGGCTGGAGCCCAACTCTGGCTCAGCTAGGAAAACCTGGTCCTTCTTTAGGGCTCCCTCTAAGTGGGACGACACCTGCCACTGTGTGTCATCTCAGTGCTACAGACGCACCGATCTCGCCTCTCCCACCGGACTGCCCCCCAGTCGGCCTCCTGCAGCGCTGGTCTGCTCATCGTCACTGATTCCTTCCCGGTTATGCCTCCTTGGGGACACGGTTGCAGCTCGTTCCTATATGACCCCTGCTGCACTTGACACAAAGTTTTAACGGTGGCTCACATTTATTTAGCATTCGCTATGGGACCAGGCGCCATACCAAGTGCATTACATGCATTAACTAGTGGCTTTCTTGTTCTTTTTTGTAAAATCACAAACTATAAAAACAAATACATATTACATTTCAATCTGGTAAATGATATGTATGTATCTGTGTGTGTGTATAAATGTATACACATATATATAGCCATAGCCATGTCTATATCTATACTGCAGAAACCAAAATTTTAAGAAACTATATTCATCTTTCCTATGTGCAGTGCACATTGATATTTTCAATTCTACTTAATTTATTTTCTAAAATGTGTGCTGCAATCCACTGAACCACGGGTCAGCAAACTGTGGGCTTCGAACCCAATCCAGCCTGCCACCTGTTTTCGTTAATAAAGTTGATTGGAACACAGCCATATTCACTTGTTTCTGCATTATCTAGGGCTGCTTTTGCACGACAAAAGCAGAGTTGCAGCATAGACCATTGTGCCTGCAAAGCCTAAAATACTCTCTAGCCCTTTGCAGAAAAAGTTTGCCGAGGCTTGCGCTAAACTGACTTCAGACTTGCATATGAGTTGTGACCTACGGTTTGAAAACCACTGCATTTGCTCATTTCATCCTGACACCTGCCCTTCAAGGGAGGTTCTGTTGTGATCCTCACTTACAAGTGAGCAAGCCAAGGAGGAGAGTGAGAAACTTGCTGACGGGGGCATGGCTCGTTGGCATGCAGAGTGGGGGTTTGACCTCAGTCAGCCTGGAAGTTAGAGCTGGTGGCAGGTAATCAGTATGGAGTTCTCTCCCTGTCTGGGATGAGTTTGATAAAGATTTGTTAGTCAAAGGAATTATATTTGCAAATTTGAAAACGAACTTTTTGCTGGTGGACTTTGGAAGAGGTGTTGGCCTCGTTCTCCACCATACCCCTAAATAAATGAATGAAGGAAGGGCACCGGTGAGCATTTCGAAGGGGGTACAATGTAGAAGATCATTTCCATTTAATTTCTTATTACCAATGTAGGCAAGGCTGTCTCGTGGGAGTCACTCCTGAAACCTGGCCTGCTGTATCGAAACACACTCCAGTGCTGGACCAGCAGCTTCCGACACGGCTCCCAAGGATTCTTGCTCTTGTGTGATCCCCTCCTGCCAAGTGTGGTCTGGCTCTAGTGACTTTTATGTCACCAGTGGAGCACAGAGCATATGATGGGATGTGACACCGGAGACTGGGTCGCAGAAGACCCTGACTTCCGCCTGGCTCACACTTCCTCTTGGCCTCTCACTTGCTCACGCAGATGGAGCAAGCGGCCATCTGTGAGCTGTCCTATGGGAAGGTCTATGTGGCAGGAATTGAGGGAGACTCACAGCCACTGTAGAGACCCGTGGGGGGATCTGCCACTCCATGCCTGCGTTTCTGACCCGGTAGAAACCATGAGAACAGTCTCTTGATTTTGGAATAATATGTAATGCAGCAAAGAATAAATGACATCCCGCACTACTTTGTTGTAATGTGGGATTTCTGGAGTCCTCATCAATCAACAAATACATTTTCAGCACCTCCTTGGTGCTGTCTGCTGAAAAGTGGAGCTGTTCATAGCCAAAGCCTCTTGCCCTCGGGAGCTTACGATCGGGTTAGAGAGTGAGATGTCCGAACTGCACTCTGTGTTCTTAACCACACTGGTGGTTGGAGCCATCTGCCCCCATCCAAGATGGTATCCAAAAGGCTACACTTATTTATCCTCTTCAGTCGAGGGCTGCTTTCTTTCATTCCCCCTCGGTTTTCATGGCATGGGGCCCACCTTAGCTGTCCAGCTTGGAAGCCCGTCAGGAGAGTGGGGAGCAGGGAGTCCCCCCAACACCGTGCTTGGACTTCCTTGGTCCAACACTCCGAAGCCATGTCTTAGTTCACAAGGAGCTGTGAGCAAAGCCCGATATTACCACAAATAATTTGGTTTCTGAAAGTCGAAAATGAACCAGATGGCTTTTAAGGAAAACAGGACACACATCAGATTCCAATTATATTAAAATGATGACCCAATTTAGGAAAACACAAAGTGTAATAAAAAAATGTTTAAATAAACAAAATCTGCATATTTATGGAACTATAATATTCGCCGGGCTCCTCACTTTGGATAATGAATTTCTAAACTAGAGTGATTGCATTCCAAACTTGCCACTGAATCCGGGCTTGGAGAAGTCTGCGGTACTGTTTGGAATTGCAGACTATCTGGAGAAAAAAAAAAATATTTAGCATGTGTGTCGGCAGCCAATTTAGGAAAAGGAAAGGTCAGCTCTATACAAATGTGATATATCCGATTCTAATGCAACCAGGAATAGTCATCGCTCACCCTGCTTTGTTGGCTGAACATTGTGACACCTCTCCCTGGCAGCGGTAGCTGTCACCCGCAAACCTCCGCCGCCACTGGCAGGCCCGGTGCTGGGCTGGGTTGGCAGAGAGAGCCTCGGATTTATCTATTTATTTTTCCAGATAAATTAAAAACTCAGGGGGCACTTAAAATAAATTAGCAACTGCTCCTGACGGTGTCTTTCTTGTGGTGTCACACATTCAGAATTTTGGCAAGGACTGAGTTGCCTGCCTCCCCATCTTTTCCCACCAAGCACAAACTGCTAACGGAACAGTGTGCTCGTGTGAGCAGGCACGTCGCTGGAGCAGTTATTAACTCAGGAAAGGGTGAGCCAGGGCGGGTCCGGGTTCACCAAAATGCCTGCGGGGCTACGCAGTCTCTGGGGCATCTGCACGAGACTTCGTGAGGCCAGGGAAGAAGGCCAGTTTGCTCTTAATTGCACAGAAAGGCTGAAATAGTTTTTGAATGGAATTTAATCCACCCATCCCAGGGAACACATTTCCTTTAATTTCATGCATAACATTTTTAGAGAATTATTTTTCCAGATAGGGTGATCTATATCTCACCTCTTTCCCTGTAGCGTATACATTTATTTAATCAGCAACTATTTACTGAGACTGTTGTGTGCCCAGCATATAGGTCACGGCAGCGACCAAAGATAAAAATTCTGGGCTTCATGGGGCGACGCTCCTGTTACATGTCACCATGTTCAGTGTATTATGATGTCAGCGATCGCCACGCACCATCGACAGAAACTAAAATCACCACCCGAGAACCAAAACGACAAAGAGAGAGGTCTGTTCTGGACAGTGTTGGGTAAGATTGACAAAGGGGGGTGCCCAGTTTACCAGTCTGGGGCCAGAATGCGAACTTTTTGGACAAGGAGCCCTTTCTTCGACAACCAAGCCAGCACCTCGTCCGCTCCTTCAGATGCACGATAGGTACCCAAGAGCTGAGCGGCACCTTTTTTCTGTGCTTTCAATTAAATAGCTGCTCTGAGACTTTCGTTCTTATATCTCTTAAGTAAAAGGAAATGTTTCTTTTTTTATCTATGGGGAAAAAAAAATAGTTACTAAATCTGGATAACATTAAATGAGAAAAGGTTTTCACTCCCCTTTCGCGCCGCGATATTCATTTATATCAATCTCTGCCTCCCAATAACATTTTCCATACTCATCCTCCATGTGAACAAAGAGTTAGAAAGATATAAATTTGACTCTAAAACGTCTTTTAAATGCACTGTATTACAGAACACTCATTCTATTATTATATTCCAGAATCATTCCTTTTAGGTGAGTAGCTTTTATGGAAGGGGACTTTTTTTAAAAAAAAATTAATTAATTTACTGTCAGAAAAGTCCTTCATTACGGGAACCTGTGTAATTTCCTACCTGGGTATCCATATGTAATATAAATCAAGAGCTCCTTACTTTTAGGCAATTTTGTTGGAAGCATCTAATTTTACTATAATATAGCATCCTCCAAAAGATTATTTTAAAAGTGCTTATTCCTCATAGTTTTTCCTTTTACTTTTAAATTCTGAGGGTTTTCTTTTTTTTTTTTTTTTTTGGAGTTGTGGCAGCGTTGGGGGGAGGTATTAATTGTCTCTTTGCCAGAGTTTAAGTGCAACATTTTTCATTAGAATTTAACAAATGTTCATCTTAAAACAGACTGACAGTGGGTCAAACTGCTTCAGCTTCTCCTGTTAACCTAAATGCATTAGAGTTCAGGCTTTTTATTCTCAGATCAATGTTGCTTCTTATTCTTGGACTTAATTTAGTATAAGACTAATATGACAGTCTTTCCATTTATTTCTCTCTCTCTTTCTCTTTGGCTTTAATAAAATTAGAATTAATTCAATATAATGTAATCTCTAGATTTTTTTTCGAGCATAGAAATGCCAAATACAATAATATGCCTTGTTTTTTTTTTTTTTCCAGTGGTAAACTATTGTGCAAAATAATTATATAAATACACAAGAACATCTGGTCTTTTAAACTGTAGTCACTGCTGAATTTAACATTGAGCGCATTTGACAAAATTAAAGGAGTTTATTCTTTGTTTTTCCTGGGCTTTAAATAGAAGCCACAAATAGTACTTAGAGTTATCGTTTCTAGTTCATTTTGAATATTATGCAGAAAAACTTATTCTGCATTCCTTAAGACTTTTATATATCTGGGGTCTATGACATTTGGGCTCAAGGTCATCATGCATTACTGTAGTTTATTAAAACAATGACCCAAGTCCAATTAAAGGGGGGGGAACTTTACTAAATGCTTTTCTCCCATTCTACCCACAACAATTCCTAAATGCTACTAGACAATTAGAGTAATTTTGATATCTTTTGTAGAGTAAAGTAATTAAAATTATTACTGCCACTTTTGTAATAAACTCGTGTGACTTTATAAGTCTGTCCCTGCTCTCTTTCATGATGGAGACATCACACAATCTGTAATTGTGCTATTAAGGGAAAGAGAGCTAATCTCTTTGCATTTGAAGTAAGCCTTCATCATCAGCCCAACAAAGCCAGACAGATCAAAAAAGAACCAGAGAGAGCATTTAAGGAAATTAGTACAAGTGTCAGTTAAAAGGTAAAAATTAATGCACTTATTATTGAAATATGGTTGAAACCTACGTTCTTTTCATTTCTTTGATATTTCGAAGGCATAAAACATTCAATTAACTTTCCATTGTGTTTGGGGGAGAAAAGGCAGAGGATTGTCAGTGAAGTGTTAGGGGTGTAGGTGGTGCTTGGTGAAAAATAGAATAGGATGAGCGGGAGAGTCACCCAGGGCCACGTGGCCCCGGCCCTGGACACTGAGCTGCTTCAGCCCTTCACAGCCCACCTGCTTTAGGGTTTCAAATGGGCTTCAGACTCTGCCACCCCATTTATTCTGGAGACTTAAAAATTATCCTGTGCAGTTCTTTACTTAAAAATCATAGACAATGGATGATTATGGGTGCTTTGAGGCTTTGTAAGTGGAGTCATTCCTCATTTTCCAATACAGTATGATTATGATGATGAAAACACATAAAAGAAAGTCTGGAAAGAGAAGTGACTATTTGGCTTATGGGTGAACTTTTACCTTTTGACTGTATTTTTTTCCCATTTCCTATTATGATCATCTATTATGCTATTATGATTTTAACTGGAAAAACAAGATAAGGTTGATTTAGGATAAAAAGCAGCATGGGGTGGAGAGGGGAGGATACCTATGGGCTTTGGGGTCAGACCAATTAGTGTATGATGGGTAACTCAGATGCCAAATGCTGTGTGACCTAAACAAGCAGCTTAACATCTCTGAGTTAATATTCCTTTCTTTATACGGCAGAGAAAATGGATATCTGTTTGTTAAATGGCTAAGTATGAAAATGCATCAACCTAAAGGCACATAGCAGACACTCAACAAATATTCATTTTTTTCATCCTGATACTATCTCTCCCTTCATCACTTCATTATACATGAAAGACAAATTATTTAATATTATTTGATATTGATGAGTAGGATCAGTATTTGATGTATCTCTTTCATGCAAGTTTATATTAACTTTCAATCATTAGCATTGCTTTTCAGGGCCAAATGTTTTATTTTGCTTTGAAATTTCTGCAAGTTTATTCAGCAGGGTAGATTTGTAAGGCTACTCTCCGAACATCAGAACTCCTAGCTGAACAATCATTATTTGACAATCGCAATTCAAGAATTTTTTAAATTGTATAATGAATCAATCTTCCTAAATTGTATGCATGTCAAATTGTGATCAACTTGCTGTGAAGATGTTCAGCAAGAAAGGCCTAATGTTTAAAGTGAAAATTACTGGGATCGCACACACTAATTTGTCTTTATCATTAATGAAACATTGTTTTATTGCCCTGAGAAAAAGATTCTGGCACGTACTACAAAAAAAATTTTAAAAGAGAAATGCTCTTGAAATGATTTCCAACCAGAGCACACTGGAAGCGATAGCTTTGCATGCATAAATCTTAGCTCGCTGCACGGCACATTATAGACACCTTGTAAATATTTTAAATGAAAAGATATAGGTCTATTTTCTAAAATGGGACTTGTAGTCAGTGTGTGGCTAATTATTTTTTGGTGAAGGATTGGTTCTAACCTAAGCAGATCATTCTTGGGTTCATAAAGTCCACCATGAAAGCAGAATACAGCACGCTTTTGTTATCAGAAACAATTTGGCTATTAAAAAAGGCAAATTTTGTGAGGCAGGCTCCCTTTCTACCCCAAAACAATGTTTGTAAAGTTCAGAAATCCATCCCAAGGAAAAAGCTTTTGCATATTTGTGCTACTTTCTAGCTTTCTAGCCAACTCTGCCCTGGCACTTAAGGAAAATAACTCAGTTATAAAATCCCAAATCACTGATGTTGTGATTATTATTCTTATTAATATGCATATGATAGAAGTTAGTGCCAAAATGACAGATTTACGCTTTTGCAAAGGTAATGAATCAAAGTAAGAAGGTAAAAGCCGCTATTACCCTAAAACCTAAAAGTGACAGACTACTCAGGTTTCTCCCCCTCTGTGCAGATGGCCGATAATGCTGTTTTTCACGGAAGCACAGTAGGATTGTAATCGGGAATACAACACTAGCCACTGAGCGAAAGCTTGCACTCTTGTCTTGTGGAACTTTTCCAATTTCAGCTCTGGTCCGAAAGGTGCAAAGACGGGGCCGCAGCGGTGGAGGAGGAGCAGGGTGTGCCAGCGAGGGGGGCGAGGTAGGGGCGGGACTCAGTTTTAAGAACAACTGGACTCCAATCGATGGACAGCGAGTTACAAAGAGACCCTAAAAATAAAATCCTCAGTCCAAATGTACACCCTGCCTATTAGGCTTCTAGAATCTAAAAGGAATTCAGAGAGAGCCAAAGAAAGGAAGACAATGGATATGTGAAGAAAGCCCAAAGACAGGCCCAGAGCAAACGATGAACACACGCATCTCGCCACCGTCTCGGTGCTCTCTGGTTTGGCGAGTCCTCTGCCATCTGCTGCTTCTCTGGTCCTGAATCCAGTCCGGGGAGGTTGGCATGACGGATGATTTTAAATTTCCAATTTAGCGTTGAGGCGTCTGAGGCTAAGGGGAGAAAGGTGATGTGTCTTTGCCCAAGGTCACGATGCCTACGAGGTCACAGCCAGTGACGAGGAGGAGCTGTGCTGTTTCAGCAACTGGCATTTGACTCCCTGGGAGCCAGTGAGGCATTTTTAGAAGCCTTATTAGGGCTCCCAACAGAGCCAGTAAGCTCTGGCATTAGTGCCCTGAGGAGGTCCTTTATGGTCTGAAACAGGAAGTTCAGTTTCCCCAGAACCTCATCCTGCCCTCCCTACCAGGAGGGACCAATAGCAGCATCTTGTTACATAAAAGCTTAGAATTTCAGAGGTGGAAGAAACCTTGGAGATTTCTAGTTCACAAGGCCCAGGATGGTAACTTGGGGCAAAACTAGGGTCAGCTCCCCAGATCCCACGGAAGCACCATCTACTCATACAGCAACAAGAAAGTGTAATGTGTTTTATACTCTCTGGTGCTTGGTAGATTTTCGCAGCCTGCAAAAGCATTTTTTTTTGCATACACTCTTAAATTTGACCCACAAAGTCTCAGATTGAGACCGACCTGGAATCAAACCCAAGACTTTTGCCTTTTACTAGCTCTGTGACTTGGGCAAGTACTTGACCTCTCTGTGCCTCAGTTTCCTCTTCTGTAAGCTGAAGGTCTACCTCATAGGGTAAGGATGAGAATTACATGTACGTGTGTAGAGATGGAGCTAGCACCAAATTAGCACCCAGTAGACACTAGCCATCATCTGCATTTTGGTCATCACCCTTGCTGAGAACACGAGCAGGGCAGGTTTTAAATATCCCCACTGCGCAGGTGAAGAAGGTAAGCAGCCTACTCAGAGTGACTCTGAATGTAGGACGCTGGGTTACATGCATGTTTCTTAGTGTCTAGTTCAAAGATGTTCCATTTGTTTCATTAAAACAAGTGCTGACGTTCAAAGTGTTGGTTGGTGGGTCCAAATAGTCTTGGGGTGGAAGAATGTCATGGGCACCAACAATGCTAATAACAGGGTGCTTGGGCATTTCATTTTTACTCATCCTCTATCTGTTAATGGGGAATTAGAAATATTTCTTATTCCCTCTAAATATTCAGGGCTGTGCCTGTGTCAAAGGTCAAAAGGCCCATGACAAAGGGCCATCTACATATTTATAGCCAGTGTGGAAATGCAAAAGCTAGACAAAAACCACCATTTGGAATCAGTGTGTAATTTGCGCTGCAGGATGGGATGGTGCACACAGGAGAGCTGCAGAAGATGTACAGTCACCGTGCAACAGAAAGAACCGGGAGTTGTAAAGTCCGGAAGACAGACAGACCCAGCGCTGCACTGTGAGCAGAGCAGGATTTACGTGGGTGCCGCTTGCGTCCTAGGACAGAGAGATGCGGATCCTTCAACTCCCTAGCAAGGAAATCACGAGGGCACTTGTGGCATCAGAGGCCGAGGAGCCTTGGGAGTCTGGATTTTTTCCTGCTGGGCTGCTCGTGATTCTAAATCCAAGCAAAACTGAACTCCTCTCCACCTTCTAATTTCTGCTTGTGCTCAACAAAAGGTGCCAACATTGACCTTGGACTTGAGGCCAGAACTCAGGGGTTCGAGTCCTGGCTTCTACACCTGTCTGCTGAGTGATCCTGGCCAACTCAAGGTCTCTGGTCTCAATTCTTTCTGTCAAACAGAAGGGCAGGACAGAATAATATGTGTCACCTGCCGGGCCTGGAGCAGGCACTCGGGCAGTGAGTCTGCTATACACAGATGGTTCAAGGCCATCTGGAGTGCATCGTTATTTCCCCTTTGACTGTGTTCAAGGTGTTCACAACTGGAATGATGCCCTTGCTAGAGTACCCCTGTCCTCACGGCCTTCCATGTTTCTTTACCTCTGCTGATGAGGCATCAGGCCTTTGCACAGACGAGGAGCTGTTGGCTGGATGTTTGTTCCTCTATGGAAAAACACCTGCCTGGGGACAAATTAAGGCACCCAACTTTTGTGCTCAGAGTTTGTTTTCTTAAAAGCCATGCAGACCAAGCTTTGGCATCTGAATCCTCCTCTGACTGGCTGAGGGACTCGGTGCCTGCTCCTCACCATGCTGTGTGCCTCAGTTTCCCTATCATCCAGATGCAGAGAACACCACCTACTCTTCTGGCATTGAGAGGATGAGTGATTAATGGGCCTGAGGCACCTTGTAATCTACGGTGTCTGGCCTAGGGAAGGTACTTAATGAATGCTATTAACTGTTCTGATCACTAGCAATTATGTTTAAAAGCAGGCTGAGAAAGCAAACTCTCTTTCCTACCTACCAAGCGCTTAGTAAGTGGCTGGGAAGTGAATGCATAGAAAAGTGAAGGCAGGGACCAACTCCAGTTCTGATACTTTCCCCCAAAGTCTCTTACTCACAGAGCATTCGAACTGCTGAACTCGTGGAAGCGGAGGTGATGTTTGTGTTTCTCACACTTCCAATTGACAAGACACAATAGCGGGCGTTCTTTCATCCATTTGCCATTGAGCCTGTGAGGTGGGCAAGGTGGACACCATTATCACCAACCTCACCCCAGCTATAATATGTCTATATCTATTTCCATGACTATGGCTTGTCTGTGTCTGTATTGGACTCCTTACGGTTTCTATGGCTGGTCCAGACTTCCATGGCTCTGTCTTTTTCCGTACCTATGTTCACACCCGTGCCTACACCTGTGTCTACACTGGCATCTCTGTCCATGTCTATTTCTATCCTTATGTCGTTACCCTTTTCTGTGTCACGTCCACATGGGAAACTGAGTCAGGCTCAGCAATTAGATCCACCAAGGTCACCCAGCTAGGAACAGAGAGCTCGGGAGGCTGTGAGTCTTTTGACTCCAAACTCTGCTGCCTTTGCCTCTTCTCCCATGCTGCCCCTCAAATAAACAGAATTTTTAAAAGGAAAAAGAAAAAAAGAAAGAAAAATGAAAAAGAGAGAAAGAAAGAGGAAAGGAAAGGAAGGAAGGAAGGAAGGAAGGGAGTGAGCAAGTCTCATAGGTTCTTTGTCTTCTATTCACAAAGACAACATATGGCCAAGGCCCCTATAGGCCCCATTTCCATTAACTCAGTGTTGTTTTGGGGTGGAGTGGGTGGGGAAACGGTCTTCAAATGTCTAGTCACTGTGCAGTTATGTGTCATCTTCTACAGTTGATGAACATCCACATCCTTAGAAGAGTTTTGAAATATTAGAGATTATTAAAAGGAGGAAATAAAATAGGGCTATTTTGGGGGAGGTTCAGTAGCTATCATATTGTTAGCAATCATCTTTACGACATTATTCTAGGAAAGTTACTGTATTAATGCAGGTTTAAACCAGGTATGTTTGGGAGACACTTCTCATTACGTTTCTTTTATCTTTCTTTTCTTCTCTAATTTTTGTCACTTACAGCTTTTATAACAGGACTTGGAGAAATAGTATACTTGGACTGCCAACATGATTAAAATTTATATCATTTTTGCATCTGTTTTGAGAGGCAGACAGCAAATTCCTAATTTTAAAACAAATCATCAAATATTTCAAGAAGTCAGATTGAAGCCTGCTCTTTATTCTCCTGAAACTTTAAGAATTAAATTGCTGTGAATGATCCATTTGGCATGATTTTTTTTAAAAAACGAATTTATCTGATGTGAACATAGCCTCTTCCTTCTTTCCCAAAAGCTTACATCTCTACTCAGTTTTACAACAATAATTTTTAGGGTCAGATTTTAAGCCCCTCTAAGCCCTTTTTTGTCCCAAAGTGAGATTTATAGGAAGAGAAAGCATGCATATTTTGTTTTGAAATCGAGTAATAATGTTCTGAGGAATATATTTGAAGAGCATCTTCTGGGCTAGAGGTTTGGAAAACATCAGCTGTTTCTCCTTGTGTGGGGTTTTGCTTATGCCCTTCTTTTAAAGCTATTTTTGGTCTCCTGAATTTAGTACAGGTTGTTTAAAAAATCAAAAGCAAATATAAGATTTACCTGGAATCTTCTTTAGGACTCAAGTTAAGCCGTATTATAATTTTGTTTTTTGTTGTTCCTTTTAACTGTGTGAATGGTTAATGCTGTCTCGTATTTTTGGTTTCCCAAGTGGCAAAGGAATGCATTTTTTACACGATTCCCTTATTCTTTCCTTATTCTTTTGTCACTCCCTTGTCTTTGCAGAATTACTCAGACTGTCACACCGAGGGAAAACTATGAACCTTTAGGTATTATTATATTTTGAAGCAAAAAGTTTACTTTTACAAAGTCCATTTTCCCCCTTGGAAAGAAATATCAGAGTGAGAAAAATCAGAGTGAGTCCTATATTATCTAAGAAGCAACTCTCCCCTGGTTTTTGTTCCATTTTTTGAAAACTCTAATTTCTTTGCCTTGGGTTCTAATTTATTTTGCAATTCACACAGTGCACTGTAAACATAATGTAAAGTTTTCAAAGCTTAATTAACAGCTACAAGATAACAGCAGGCCAAGTTCTTAGAAGCATTTAAGCTTGGCTCCAAGAAAAGGAGGCTTCCATACAGGAAGCTGTGAACTTGTACCTCCTAAAACAATAAAACTCTTTGAATCCGGGACTGTGGCTTTGCTTTGGATGCCAGGACCGGCACACCCCTGTCAGTCCAAGACTCGGCTCAATGATGGGGTCCTCCTTGGAGCGAAAACAACAACAATGACGAAAACAGGCTGGGCGCGGTGGCTCACGCCTGTAATCCTAGCTCTCTGGGAGGCCGAGGTGGGCGGATCGTTCTGAGCTCGGGAGTTCGAGACCAGCCTGAGCAAGAGCGAGACCTCATCTCTACCAAAAATAGAAAGAAATTAATTG
>CAUYSK010074895.1:0-21393 GCA_963575035.1 Avahi laniger
AAACATATGAAAAAGTGCTCAACATCTCTAATTATCAGAGAAATGCAAATCAAAACCACAATGAGATATCACTTATCTCCAGTGAGACTAGTCTTTATCAAGAAGTCCCAAAACAATACATGTTGGCGTGGATGTGGAGAGATAGGAACACTCATACACTGCTGGTGGGACTGAAAGCTAGTACAACCTCTGTGGAAAGCAATATGGAGATATCTTAAAGAGATACAAGTAAAAGAACCATTCAATCCAGCAATCCCATTGCTGGGCATCTACCCAAAAGAACCAATGATACTCTATAAGAAAGACACCTGCACCCGAATGTTTATAGCAGCACAATTCACAATTGCAAAGATGTGGAAACAACCCAAGTGTCCATCAATACATGAGTGGATTAATATAATGTGGCATATGTATAGCATGGAGTACTATTCAGCTTTAAGAAACGATGATATAGCACCTCTTGTATACTCCTGGATAGAGTTGGAATGCATTCTACTAAGTGAAGTATCCCAAGAATGGAAAAACAAGCACCACATGTACTCACCATCAAATTGGTATTAACTGATCAACACATAAGTGTACATATAAGAATAACATCTATTGGATGTCGGGCAGGGGGGAGGGGGAGGAGGGGACGGATATTTTCATACACAAAGAGTGCAATGCGCACCATCCAAGGGATGGACACGCTTGAAACTCGGACTTGGGGGGAGGGGGGAGGCAAGGGCAACGTACGTAACCTAAACATCTGTACCCCCATAATATGCTGAAATAAAAACAAAAAACCTTCCTACAAAGTAAATCCCAGGTTCAGATTGCTTCACTGATGAATTCTATCAAATATTTAAAGAAGAAATAATATCAATCCTTTAAAAGCTCTTTCAGGATATAGAGGAATAAACATTCTCCAGCTCATTCTGAGACCAGTATTACCCTAATGTTAAAGTCAAAGACACCACAAGAATAGAAAACCACAGACCAATATAACTCATGAACAATTCAGCAACAAATCAAATTCAGCAATGTATTAAAATAATTAAACACCGTTAGCAAGTAGAATTTATTCTAGGAATACAAAATTGGTTTAATGAGCAAAATCAATTAATCTAATAGAATAAAGGAAAAAATCTAATTATCATAAATTGTACAGAAAAAGCACTTGACAAAATCCATCAGGATGCATGTTAAAATCTTTCATGAAAAGAGAAATAGAAGGAAACTTCTTTGACTTGACAAAGACATCACAAAAAAACTACAGCTGACACCATATTTTGTGTTACAAGACTGAATTCTTTGCACCTAAAATCAAGACAAAGCAAGGATATCAGCTATTGCCACTTATATTCAACATTACGCTAAAAGTTCTAGCCAGTGGAATGAGAAAATAAAATAAGAAAAACACTCAAATTGGAAAGGGAGAAGTAACACAGTCTTCGTGCAGATTGTATGAGTCTGTATATAGAAAATCCTGTGGAATCTGCACACACACACACAAAAACCCTACTAGAACTAATAAATAAGTCGAGTTTAGCAAGGTTCGAGGACAACAGATCAATATACAAAAATCAATTGCATTTTTATACACTAGCAACAAAAAACCTGAAAAATTAATGATTCAAGGCCATTTATAAGAGCTTCAAAAGAGTGAAATACTTATGAATAAATTTAACAAAGACATGCAAAATTTGTACCCTATAAACTATGAAATATTGCTGATAGAAATTAAAGAAGATTTAAATAAATACAAAGATATTCCATGTTTATGGATTACAAGACAATACTGGTTGTGATAGACTGAATAATAGTCCATGGAAGACGTCCACATCTAATCCATGGAACCTGGAAATTTGTTACCTTACGTGATAAAAGGGACTTAGCAAATGTGATTGAGGATTTTGGAATGGGGAGATTTTCCTGGATTACCCAGGTGAGCCCAGCGTAACCATAGGGTCCTTATAAGAGGAAGGTAGAAGGATCAAAGTCAGTGATAGGAGATGCATCTATGAAAACAAGAGATGGGAGGGATGCACAGAGGGGGCCACAAACCAAGGAATGCAGATAGGCTCTGGAAGCTTTTCAGCTTCTAGACCAAGAAACAGTTTCTCCCCTTAGAGCCTCCAGAGGGCACCAACTCCATCACCACCTCAGCATTAGCCCAGTGAGACTGATTTTGGACTTCTTACCTCTGGAACTATAAGATAACAAATGTGTGTTATTTTAAATCACTAATCTGTTACAGTAGCAACAGAAAAATAACAGTTAATGTAATTGTTAAGAGAGCAAGTTTTCCCCAAATTAATTTCTAAATTCAGCAAAATACCAATTAAAATCTCAACATGATTTTTTTTTTTGTAGAAATCGACAAGCTGATCCTAAAATTATATATCTAAGGGACTTGTATTCAGAATATATGAAGAACTCTTACAACTCAATAAGGAAAGAAACAACCCAAAAGTGGGCAAAAAACTTGATTAGACATTTCTAAAAAAGATACATGAATGAGTGATAATTGCATGAAAGAAAATACAGTCAACATGTTGCTCATCAGAGCAACGATGCAAGTTAAAAATACCATGAGGTGCCATTGTACACCCCACCAGAATGGTATAATCAAAGAGGCAGGCAAAGCTGAGTGTTGGTAAATATGTTGAGAAACTTGAGCCATCAGACATTGCTGGCAGGAGTGTAAAATGGTACAGACACTTTGGAAAGCAGTTTGACAGTTTCTTAAAAAGTGAAACATAAAGTTACCATACAACCCAGCAATTCTATTCCCAAAAACTACCCTAAAAGAAATGAAAGCATATGCTCACATGAAGACTTGTATGTGAATGTTCATAATAGCCCCAAACTGGGGACAATCTAAGTATCCTTCAACTGGCGACTGGATAAACATAATGTGGTATATTCACATAACAGAAAACTATTCAGCGATAATCAGAATGAAATATTAGGCTGAGCACAGTGGCTCACGCCTGTAATCCTAGCACTCTGGGAAGCTGAGGCAGTAGGATTGCTTGAGTCCAGGAGTTCAAGACCAGCCTGAGCAAGAGCGAGATCCCTGTCAAGCAAGCAAGCAAGAGAGAGACATAGAAAGAGAGAGAGAAGGAAGGAAGGGGGGAAGAAAGGAAAGATTGATTGATTAGCTGGATGTGGTGGCACGTGCCTGTAGTCCCAGCTACTTGGAGGCTGAGGCAGGAGGATTGCTTCAGCCCAGGAGTTTCAGATGTAGTAAGCTATGATGATGCCGCTGCACTCTAGTGCGGGCGGGGAAAAAAAAAAGAAGGAAAGAAATGAAATATTAACACATGCTTCAACATAGATAAAATTCAATACTACGCTAAGTGGAAGAAGTCAGATTCAAAACGCTTTGTATTGTATTATTCCATTTATATGAAAAATCCAGGTCATGCAAATTTATAGAAACAGAAAGCAGATCTGTGGTTACCTCTGGCTGAGGAGGGAGGGAAGAGTGACTAAAAACGGCTCAAGGGAATTTGGGGGGATGAAGGATATATCCTAAAACTGGATTTTGGTGATGACTGCACAACTTTATAAATAGCTAGGAATCATTGAATTTACACTTAAGACAGGTAAATTTTAGAATATATAAATTATAGCTCAGTATAGCTGTAAACAAAAGATATACATACTCACCAGGAGATATAATTGCTTATATGTATGACTTCCGCATTTAAAAAAAAGATTGTTAAATCTTTTTTTAATTGTGACTACACAATTCAAATGTTCTCCTTTCTCAACTTTTCCTTGCGTTTGAAAATGTTCATAATACAAATCTGAGAAAAGAATTCTTTGAACTTCTCATTTATTGCAATATAACCTAGAAATTATGAAGAAAGATGAGAGCAATGAATAATACCTTATGCAGCTGTAGCACATTAAACGTGATTTTAAACCATTAAGTATTCTGATGTCTGCTTAATTCATTTTTAATTATTTTAAAGTCTTCATAGTATACAGGATTTTATATAATTTCAGGGGAGGATTCTTATAGAGAACTGAGAATCAGGCCTTTACTCGAAAACATAGCTGAATTATAACATTCATCCTACAAAAAAAAGCAGCTTTTTTTCTTATGCTTTAGACTTCAGATCCCTTTTCTGGGAAAATAGCCTGTGGGAATGTGCTAACTAACTGCTTTTCCAATCTTGTTCACATATATCAGCTTTTTCCTTTTTTTTCACAATGACCCTTTAAGAACTTTCTCTACCTAAATCCATTACAGAAACATTCACTTTAAATATCCTTTTGTTGATAAAATATCATCTCAGTGTTATGGTCTTCACAGTTTAGATTGGTGCCAGCTCTATTTATGTCTTCTTAGAGTCATAACATTCCAGACATAGAAGGACAAAGACAAATTGCTTATTTACTTGATGGAGAGTCTAAAGTGTAAAAGTAGATGCATTTCTAGGCTATAACCTACACATTGGTGAGTACATTTTATTTTCACTCATATTCACAACTATTTTATGATAATGCATTCTATTTAAAAAATAGATAAACTGCTATCTTTTCCAGTGTTGCTTTCTCCATTGAAACATTCACAAACTAGGGTCAGAGAGGTAATAATGGTACAATGTCTTTCATTAGTCATTATTGTTTAAAACATAGGCCTATCTTCTATTTCAGCAGCATCTCATCACATATGCCTTTAACTTAACTGAATTGAATGATAGCACCTCACCAAAATAACAATAATTTTAAACATGAAAATACTGTAAAATGTTACTTATGTCCTTATATACTTTAGATTATCAGAGAACATTTCACATGTGTAAAGATGTGTATCTTTACAGGGTTTATTCTACCTATTCTTACTTAACGGGCAATTAAGAGATTTTTAGAGGTGATTTGGCTTTATATGCGCTTGTTTTTTCCTTGCCACATTCACTGACTTCAGAATCCAAACCCCAAACTGAGAGCAGAGGGCAGGGTAAGGTGCAAGGCCACACGCCAGAAATCCTCCTGACAGCCACCCTCCCCAGGGTCCCTGCCCCTCAGTGCCTCTCAGCCCTCTGCGCATTTCTCACACAGACCGCTTCCCCAGGGAAGCCATTGTTCCTTTATATGTCTGGCTCCCTGGCTAGGGTGCGCTTCCCTTAAATGCAGAATCCATGTTTTATTTATCTTTGCATTCCCAGTGCCTGAGGCATCCTTGGCACTCAATAAATACAGCCTTTGAATAGCAGCTAGTCAGCATTCGGATTACTTCAGGTCACCGTTTACTGAGCATCAGTCAATAAATGCTCAGGTCAAGGAGGCAACACGAAAACGAATGGATACAAATCCATTGGCCACAAGAAACTTGAAGTATGTCATAGTTTAAATAATAAAGGATAATCTTTTGTGGTTAGGACATTTTTACATTATTTTATCTCACGTACTGCCCTTTAAGTGAATTTGTATATAACTTACATTTAGAAAGCAAATTTTTGAAATAGCATTTGTAATGCTTGTTATATAATTACATTTCTATAGTTCTGACATGTTAACAATAGCTAACTCTAGTCTGGGATCATCATAAGTACTTTACATATAATATTATGTATCATTTACACTCATACTTTACATATACTACTATAATACATTTGGTATATGTATAATTTATATATAACATTTTATCTATGCTGCTAAATATATCATTTATTTTTCACAGTAAAACTGCCAT
This sequence comes from Avahi laniger, assembly GCA_963575035.1. Taxonomy (NCBI): domain Eukaryota; kingdom Metazoa; phylum Chordata; class Mammalia; order Primates; family Indriidae; genus Avahi; species Avahi laniger. Next base: position 5,693 of record CAUYSK010074895.1, read on the forward strand.
TTCACCTATTTTACAGATAAGGAAACAGAAGCATAGGAAAGTCAAATAACTTGTGCAAGTAACAACACAGAAGATGATAAAGCTGAAATTGGAACCCACTTGTTTTCTCCCCTGAAATCTAGCATTAAAAATTTTAGCAAATCTAAATTTTACAGTTTAAACCTCCTCCTTGTCAGTGCTTTTTCTTGAACGGTAAAAAATTTTTTTTAATTTTTTTTTTATTTCAGAATATTACGGGGTACAAATGTTTAGGTTACGTATATTGTCTTTGCCTCACCCAAGTCAGAGCTACAAGTGTGCCCATCCCCCAGACACTGCACACAACACCCATTAGGTGTAAATATACCCATCCCCTTCCCCGCCATCTGCCCGACACCAGATGAATGGTACTACCATTTGTGCACATAAGTGTTGATCGATTAATACCAATTTGATGGTGAGTATATATGGTGCTTGTTTTTCCATTCTTGTGATATTTCACTTAGTAGAATGGGCTCCAGCTCTATCCAGGATAATACAAGAGGTGCTAGATCACCATTGATTTTTGTGGCTGAGTAGTACCCCATGGTATACATATACCATATTTTATTAATCCACTCATGTATTGATAGGCACTTGGGTTGTTTCCACATCTTTGCAATTGTGAATTGTGCTGCTATTATCATTTGAGTGCAGGTGTCCTTTTTATAGAATGTCTTTTTTTCCTTTGGGTAAATACCCAGTAGTGGGATTGCTGGATCAAATGGTAATTCTTCTTTTAGCTTTTTCAGATATTTCCATATTACTTTCCACAGAGGTTGCACTAGTTTGCAGTCCCACCAGCAATGTACGAGTGTTTCTATCTCTCCGCATCCACGCCAACATTTACTGTTTTGGGACTTTTTAGTAAAAGCCATTCTCACCGGAGTTAAGTGATATCTCATTGTGGTTTTGATTTGCATTTCCCTGATGATTAGAGATGTTGAGCATTTTTTTCATTTTTTTTTGCCGTTAGCCTATCTTCTTTTGAAAAGTTTCTGTTCATGTCTTTTGCCCAATTTTTAATGGGGTTGTTTGGTTTTTTTCTTGCTGATTTTCTTGAGTTCTTTATAGATTCTAGTTATCAGCCCTTTATCAGAGGCATAGCATGCAAATATTTTCTCCCATTCTGTAGGCTGTCTGCGCTAATGATAGTTTCTTTGGCTGTACAGAAGCTTTTTAATTTGATCAGGTCCCATTTAGTTATTTTTGTTGATGCTGTGATTGCTTTTGGGGTCTTCTTCATAAATTCTTTGCGTAGGTTTATGTCTATGAGAGTTTTTCCTACATTCTCTTCTAGAATTCTTATGATTTCCTGCCTTATGTTTAAGTCTGTCATCCATCATGAGTTGAGTTTTGTGTCTTATTTTAAACTCACATAGTAACAAAAGGTCAGGGAGCCCCTGCATCTGTCTGTACAGGACCAATGCTGAAAATTCAGACTACAGCAGGCAAGTATCCTGTGATATAGAGATTGATGACTAGAAAATCAAAGTAAATCAAATAATATCCTGAAATTATGTCCAAATTGGAACACTACACAGGCAATATACTAAATATATGATTTTTGAGTTAGTACACTTAAAGAATATGAACCTAAACTAAAGATCCCAAAACTTAAAGGGAATTCTTTCATTACAACTGTTTAATGGCTTTCTCCACCAAGGTGAAAAGAGCTATACAGGGTGCATAACTATGCAAATTCTTAACCAAGGATGAAAAACCAAATCACTGTTGATGTTGTACAAAAGAAAACTGTCATTATACTTGAAGCCAGTGTGTCTTTAGAAAAAACAATAACCTTTGCAATGCAGATTTTAGAAGTACCTAAAATTGTATCAACATCTCAGTTATCTGAGGATGTAAAAAAAAATACATACTCCCAAGAGTTTTGCTTATAAAAACTATAACTGATAAAAATGCTAACTAAGTCAATCAAGGTTTAATGCTGTAAGCTGGAAGAACTAATAATTAAAATAATTCCAAAGATATAGTCTGTGTGGCTTGTGTATATAGCCATATACAGTTGTCACTCAATATTTCATAGACAATTGGTTCCAGGATGCACCATGGATACCAAAATCCACAGAAGCTTAAGTCCCTTATATAAAATAGTGTAGTATTTATATATAATAACCTATATGTCCTCTGTATACTTTATCTCATCTCTAGATTACTTAAAATACCTAACAAAATGTAAATGATTTGTAAATAATTGTTATACTGTATTATGTAAGGAATAATGACAAGAAAAAGGTCCATACATGCTTGGTACAGATGCAACCACCTATTGTTTTTTTTCAAATGTTTTTTTTCTTTTTGAGACAGGGTCTTGCTCTGTTGCCGGAGCTGAAGTGCAGTGGCATGATCATAGTTCACTGCAACCTCAAAGCCCTTGGGTCAAGCTATTCTCCTGCCTCAACCTCCTGAGTAGCTGGGACTGCAAACACATGCCAGTATGCTGGGCTAATTTTTTGGTATTTTTATAGAGATGGGTCTGGCTATGTTGCCCAGGCTGGTCTTGAACTCCTGGCCTCAAACAATCCTCCTGCATAAGCCTCCCAAAATTCTGGGATTACAGGTGTGAGTCACAGCACCTAGCCATTTTTTTAAAATATGTTTGATTCACAGTTGGTTGAATCCACGGATGCCGAACCCATGATACAGAGGACCCACTGTATACAAATGTAAGTTTCCCTGAGGGAAAGTTCCCCTGAGGTGGATTCCTTCAGAAAAGGATTAAAACAGTAAAATTAAATGAACATGTTGGAAAAATCTAGGAAATACTTATGATCATTTACCAGCATCATTTCATATATACACAATTTGATATAATAATAAAAATAATCCTAATTAAGAGATAAATGTCATGATTTTATAGCTTGCTTCTGTTTTATGTTCCTGAGCAGATTGATTCAATTTCTTCAAGCTTCAGTTTCCTCACTTTTCAAATGGAGATGGTGATGTCTGTCCTGGATCTCTCTCAAGTTTTTATAATAAATAACTGATAAAAACATGTGGAAGTATGGAAAATGCAAGTTGGATCATTTCCATAGTTTCGATAACACATACTGATCATTTCAATCCATGCATCACTGGCCTCTCCTAACCCAATACATTTTGGTATCCTAGGGAAATTCAAGTCTTCTCTTCCCTAAAACTGCCACTCCCAGCTGAGAATCAGAGCCGTCTCTGACCCTGATGCAGCTATATAGTAACACATTTCTTGAGTACCTAGAATGTGCCACGATGAATATATACTTACATAGCTTTTCTGTGCATCGGGAATTGTTTTCTAGGGTCTTCATAGGTATTAACTCACTTAATATCTACAATAATCTTATAAAGTAGTATGAATAAACCATATGAGGAAATTGGGAATAAGAGATTAAAAATCTTGCCCAACATTTTACAAATAGTAGTTGACAGAAATGGGATTTGAATTTAGGCAGTTGGCTGGAGAGTCAGTGTCCTACATTAAACTGCTTCTTATACAGTGCAGTATTATTCAGCCAAAACTACAAACTCAGTGCCTTCTGTGTTTCTGCCAGACTTTAACTCATGATAAGAATGAAAGTTACTGCTTACCGACCTACTACATACATAACCCTAGCTAGACACTAATAAATACCTTTAATCTTGAGAAGAACTATGTAAAGGAGAGTTACAATCTGAATTTTAAAGATGAAAAAAGTCAAAGCCTAGAACAGTTGCATAAATACACATGAGTCATATATAGGAGAGCAAAGATTAAACAGTCAAGGTCAATTTGATCCCAACATTTGCCTTCTAAGAAAATTCTAGACACTCAATACAAACTCATGCAAAACAGAGGAATGTGAGAGACTAAAGTTTTCTTGAGCTATACACACAGCAAATAATGAAAAGAATGAAGAAATATTGAGGATTTAGAGCAGAAATTGTAAATATGTCAGAAAATAAAACTTCCTAGAAGGTGTATGTCAAGAGTTTATTATTTTCCATGTAGCATCACATCCCATTTAAAGCAAAGTTCAAAAGGGATTTTTGGAGTATAATTTAATTAAAACTCTAAAACTTCTGAAATCTAAGATTTCCAAAGCTCATAGCCTATAAAAAGAAAAAAGATCCCAAACCAAACATACTCAGAGTACTGAGGCTCCAAACTGATGTATTGCCATGTTCTTTACTTTTGGTTTTCTAAAGTTTGCACGATGCCCTTAAGGACTATTTTCTCAGTGATCTTTGAGCAAAGTGGATTATTTCCAGCAATCTCTCTAAGGGTTTTTCTTTTGTGTCATGAAATTCAGCTATTTCATGACCTTCACGACTGTACACAAATTTGAATTATAGCTTCCTTTTATAATAGGAAAATTTTAAAATTATAAAATTGGTAAAAAAAGACAATAGTAAAAATCCTTCTCCAAACTATCTGCTTTGTACCTATTCTCATTTACCAGTTAAAGAGATATGGAAAGAAAAGTGAAATATTACAAGTAGGGAATGTAAAAGGAAGAGAACTAAAGCCTTTTTTTTCACCTGTATTTCCAGAACATAGCTGAGAAGGAACAAGTAATCAAAGCCCTAAAGTGACTAAGATAAAAATTATTAGAATTTCAAATTTTACAAAGCAGTGAAGTAATTTTCTATTAAGAGTATTAAACTCCTGACATAACACCTACTAGGGTGTAACATTTTCTGACATAGTTACAGTTTCTACTCTAAATCCTCACTGTATCTCTGTTCTTTTCATTATTTGGTGTGTGTGAAGCTCAAGGTAGATTTTATTCACAGATTTCCTTGCCAGATCAATTTTGGATAAATCCTATATCTCTGCAAATTTGTTCTTAGAAAACCTGGCATTCTGGCTTTTCCACAAGTTAGGAAATAAGAGTGACTACTAAGAAATAGAATGAGTTCAAATTTCCTAGCAGCTTGGTTAAATATTGACTACTAGTATGCCTCCCACATTCTCCCTTGGTATAAAAATTTTGTGAGAAAGAGGTTGTCTGATGCCCTAGGATTCAAAGTCACATGATTTTTTTTCTCTGTGGAGAAGTCAGTGGATTTCTTACCACACTCATTACATTCTCCACAGAGAAAGTCAGTTAATTTCATAGAGAGCTTCAGGCATCTGAGAGGTCTATTTGAGAATAAGTATTTCTTTGCAATTTTTAAACTTATTTTAGAAAGTAGAAGAAACATTTGATAAATTTAGCTTGACATTACAACATGGGGAAAAAGAAGTAACAGATGACATTATGTTGACAATTATGTTTTCAAAGTGGCTGACTACATCTTAAGGGAAAAAATTTTCTGTGGTCATGAGAAATGGAAATTGCCCCCCAAGGATACTTCAAAACTGAAGCAGAATTTATCCTCCCTTCTAATCAGCATCCTGGCGCTTCCTAGTGCGTGACTGAACAAGTATCATCAGGGATCTTGCCTACGCTGATAATATGCGGCATCGTCTAGGAGAAACACAATGCAAGCCAGAAATATGAGCCACATATGTAATTTTAAATTTCCTAGTACCACATTCTAAAAAGTAAAAAGAAACTATTAAAATTAATGTTAGTAATATATTTTAACTCAATATATACAAAATATCATTTTCATATGTGATCCATATAAAATAGTATTTTATTGTTATTGTATCAATTAATATAACATTAATAATAGTGTCGTTAATACATTATTAAAGTGTCATATGTTACTATTATAAAATGATATTAATAATATATTAATTATTAATATTACCTTCTAGTTTTGTACTAAGTCTTCGAGCATGTCTCAAGCGATCTGGACACATTTCAAGTATCCAGTGACCACATTGGCTAGTGGCTACCATGTTGGATGGCACAGGATGAGAACTCTGGCTCTCTAATTGTGCTGCTCCCCAATCCCCTCTGCCCTGTCCCTCCTCCTGTCTTTTTTAAAACCAGGTGAATCCAATGTACAGCAATGTTGCAGAGCCAAGTAGCCTATAAAATATTAATATCTACAAGACTGCTGTCACTTAGCAATTTTCCTCTTGGTTTCAGAATTCTGGTTTGAACAACCTTTCATTTTTTTCCTCTTGGAAATGAGTATTTGAAAGGGAAAAAGAAAATAGGTGCAGTTGGTCCTCTAATCACTTTCTTGCTTTTCAGCAGAAACTGGAATCAGGTTCACCTAGCAGCTGATTTCTATCTCTACCATCTCATAGTATCATTGTATTTAAGCCAAACATTTACAGTGGTAATAGTAATTTGGGTAAAACCAAAACCAAAACCAAAACAAATGTTAGCTGATTGAATCCTGTTCTGGCATAGGCTTAGGAAATAAAACCCTTTTATATGGAAATTTCTATCCATGAATATCAAGAAACAGGTTAGTCTGACAACACAGCATTTCCTCCCAGAAGTCAAGTGGATTTGTGCCACACCTCGTTCCCCCACCTCAACCCCTTTCTGGGCCTTATAACTGATTGTCTGCTGCCTGCCTGGAATCACTCCCTGTCTTAGATATCCAGCCAAAAGCTGGTCTCTAAGCCAAAGCAGCATTCAGGCAGCAAAGCACCATATGTACTCCTGGCTTCTGAGAATCTTAGTAGGTCTTAAAGGTCTTAGCTTTTCTCTGAGTTTAGCTCCCTTCCATCGGAATTTAGGCACACAGAAGATTTATCAGATTAATTTAGAAATGCAGTCTTTGTAAACTGCGTATTAAACATTTAAATTCTGCTACATGCTTGAAAGCCAAGGCTAGAAACTGCATCTATTAGCATTTCTGAGAACTAGTACGTTAAAGGGCCCAGGGAGACAGGAAGGTTAGTGATTCATGCCATGTTACAGAGCTAAGCAGAGCATCAGAAAGGAGAACAGGAATGGATTCTTCAGTCACTTGACCCAGTGCTCTTGCCACCAAGGAATTGCATTGTCTTAAGGTCCAGTTCCTAGCCTTTATTCTCTAGAGGCAACTGGTAGTCTTTTTTTTGAGAGAGGATGTTAGTAATACCTATCAAAATTTTAAATCGGCAGATTCTTGACTCATTCATTGACTTGTTCATTTCACCTGTAAGATGAAAACACACGCATGCACAAAGACATTTGAACAAGGATGTTTCTTACCACATTCTTTGGGATAGTGAAACATTGAAATCAACTTAAATGTCACAGCTTTTTAAAAGAATGACATAGATCTATATGTACTGATATAGAAAGATCTCCAACACAGAAGTAAATTAAAAATTCAGGTCACAAAGATAATTCTAGTATGATACCACTTTTATTATATAAAAGAGGAAAATATAAATATATGTGTGCAAATTTATAGTAAATGTCTGAAAAGATATTTGGAAAACTGTTAAAAATGATCATTTCTGCTAAATGCAGAGGACTTTGTGGACACATAGTTACATCATTTGACACGATTACTGGAAAAACAGATTTCCATAGTACATATGTAATTAAAAATAAACTTAGTCAAAAAATTACTTCCTAATCTCATTGTAAACAATCTAAAATATTCAGAAGGGGTATGTTTATTTATAAATGTAGATGTTCTCTTTAATAATAATAAATGAAGATTTTTTTAAAAGCCTTACTATGCTAGAAACTTGGTTAAAAGTCATTTGTATCATAGCTGAAAAATTAAGAAAAACTAATTAAAAAATGGCAAATTAATTAATTGAAATTCTTCACGGTCTTTTCTCAAGGTTAATTCTATTCAGTTTTTAGTGTTAAAAAAGAAATATAAAACAATTATCAAGTATACTTGACCATGCTGCTTTAGAAAATGGTTAGATGTTTAGCAGAGTAGTGAAAGATAGGGATTTGCATTCTAGAACTACATTCCTGGAGAAAGCATGAAGAATAGTTTGTAGGAAAACCAAACAGGGATTAGGAAAGCCAGTTCCTAGCTATTATAACAGTCCAAGGAGAGAAGATGAAACCTTGTCCAGAATACTGGAGACAAAATGAGGAAATAGATTCGATCCATGAGCTATAGTGAATGAAGGGTTGAAAAGAAGATAATCTTAAGTTTGAATGATTGGGTTCCTGATGATTTCATTAAATCAGAAGATAATGATAACAGGAAGAGCTATTTTATAAGAAGTTTAGGAAAAGATGATTAATTCTGTAGAGGATATGTTGTGTTCCATGTGGGACTTAAAGTATACATTTTCAATAGAGCAGAAAAAAAAAGCTGAAGTTCTGGTCAAAGTTTTGATTCGGACATAGAGACATGTGATTCATCAATACAAGCATGGTAGGTAATGTCGTAAGCATAGATAACACTGCTGGGTAATTGTCCTTTTTGAAGAGTACAGAACTCTGAGGAAAACCAACATTTATGGGATGGGTAAAACATGCATCAAGAGATTAGGAAAAAGAAGCCAGAGGGACTAGCAGAGAACAAGGAAATACTGTTCCGTAAGCCTCGAAAGTGGTGTTCAAGAACAGAGTAGTCACCAAGTTGTAGAGAGGTCCAATGAAATAAGAAAAGTGCCCATTGCATAGAACTTATTGGAGTATAATGGGCGATTTACATGCATTTCATGTTTATTATCTCATTTAATTCTTGCAGCAACCTTATAAGGTAAGTGCTTTCATTGTCCTCATTTTGCAAATGACAAAAATGAGACACCAGAAGGTACTTTAACTAAGTAACTTGTCCAAGATCAAACCACAAATAAGGAGTAGAGACAGGCTTCAAACCCAGGCCACATGGTATGCGTATTCTTACTTGAAATCCTGATTATTCAGATGTATATAACCAGCTTGTCATCTCCCCTGAAATATGAAATGAGCTAAGACAAGTTTGTATTATCAACAAGATGAAAATAAGATGAAAGAAAACAATTTATTTCCTTTAGGCCGCTAGCTTTGGATCGGTTCTTGAGGGAAGTGAGGGATTGCTCAAGGGACAAGGTAAATGGGGAGTAGTTTTCCTCGATCTTTGTCACCACTCTTGCTAGCTAGTCTAAAGGCTTTAGAATCAAAAGGAGTTTGTCCTGGGCAGAGGTGCCGGGTGGGTGGGAACACCCAATCACCTATCGCCCTGCGGGAAATATCAACAGCGGGTGAAGAACAGGAAGGCTTGAAACAGAAAGCAAAAAGGGACAGGTGGATGGCTGTCTCTTCAAATTTATATAGCCCTCTCCGCAACCCCTTCACGTCCCTGCTCTCAATTCCATCTTTTCTGAATGCCACGTAGGAGCTTTTGCAGACTGTGGAAAAGCGAAGCAGTTCATGTGTTACAGAATCGCTTTCAGTGATTCTGCCGTAAAATGTGGAGCAGGTCTTGTTCCCAGCTCAGCCCAGGAACCTCCAGCAGTTACCCTGTGCTCTGTAAGATGACTGAGGAATCTCCTATTAGGGAAGGTCCCTCTTCTCTTCCCATGATTATCATAACAAAGGCTTTTGTCATTAAGTTTTCATGGTAAAAATCTGCCTGGTCAGATTCAGTGATAATCTAACAAAACGCATTCTAATAATTATTATTTAAATAGCTCTGCTAAGGCTCTCCCCTGGCCAAACATGTATCCGTTTCTCCTTTCCCATCCACCTAGCATGAAGCCTGCAGCTATTTTGTGAGACAGTTATCATCTGAGTCACCAAGTGTCTTATTCTGAACTGCAAACAACCCTGTAAACTTTGGTATTTGACTAATTCACCTGAGAGAGAAGAGATCATTTGTGGAAAGACAGTTTGATGGGGGATGAGCACTGAATTAGCAGCACATGTTGGCAACTATCTGTGTACAGAATGCCTGGGAGGTATAGGGGACGAGGCCAGAGAGGTGGTTGCCCAAGGAAAGATCTAGAAAAAGGGTGGGGAAAGAGAAGAGCACAGAGAATAAACCAAGGTCACTACTGCATTTTCCATGACTTCTTTCCTATCAGGAGGTTTTCCTCCAAACATCGACCCCTCAACACCCAGTTCTGTGGACCTCACTGAACCAAGTAGCCAGGAATTGGATACTTTTGTGAGAATTGCCAAGTGCCAACAGAACATGAAAGCCAAGAAGTAATGCAACAGATATTCGTGGCTGGGACTAGACGGAAAAAAATCATTTTAATTTAGAGGTCTTGAATATTTTTGGAAGGTATAATTTTATTTCAGGGAAATTCTGGCTAAATTATCCCAACAGGTTTTAAAACTCTTATTTAATAAAATTACAAACAAGTCAGGAGCCTTGACCTAAATGTGGATACGATTAGCCTCAAGCTTGGAAGGCTGGAGGGTGAGTCATTTCTAGACATGCTAATCACTTCCCCCTTGTCTGGGCAGGGCAATGGGAGCGTCAGCATCCATTCCAGTGCTGCACTCACCTTTGTGTACTGCTGGACAACATTTTCAGGAGTGGGGCCAAGAAACACGTAGAAGTCAAGTACTCCTCCAATAGTGCGGAATGTTAAAGAAGGATATGGACTGAGAGTGACATCTGAGAAGAGCAAAGCGAAGTACAGAATTAGCACAAATAAAATAAATGCTGAAGATCACAATTTTAATATTTCTACCATTTGTATGCTACCTAGGCTGGTTATCTAATTCTATTATGCACGACTCGTAGCTGCGATCACCTCTAAGCGTGTGCCAGGATTTTCCAATTCTGTGTGTTCACAATTTTCTTTTCCAAAACTCTTTTCCAAAGAGTTCATCAAGTCAGTTATATATTGCATTTACTGAAGGGGTTAAAATCCGCTATTGTGGCATATTGACTAAGTTAAGGGTACTTGAAAAAACAGCAGGTGCAAAATGATCACTCTGACCTTTTTGCTGTTTCTTAAAAGAATAAGATGAAATTCCCACACAAAAGAACCCCACCCTATGAGAGGGAAAAAAAAAAAAGCAACATTCTTAATATGAAGGACAGGAAGTTGAGACCAAGAGAATACTGTACAGACCTTGTTATATTAATAACTCATCTTTTAAGCCTCCCCATGTAATTTAATTGTTTTCTTAACAATTTACTATTCTTTGTCCAATTCAATATATAAGTATCTAACTGCTTCTTCGGGTCTATATTTTTTTACGTGGGCTCCCTTACCATGTAAAACTTGTATTAAATAAATCCCTATGCTTTTCTTCTCTTAGTCTGTCTTAGGTCAATTTAATTCTCAGACCCATTTGGGACCATAAGAGGATAGAGGTAGAATTTTTCTGCCCCTACAAAACACACACACACACACACACACACACACACACACACACACACACAACAGAGAGAGAGGGGTCGGGGAGTGATGGAATTAGTTTAAACCAAAGCGCAAAGTTAAGGAAAGCCACTGCAGAGGTAACACATCTCAAACGTTTCCAGAGTAACTTAATGCAGAATGGTGGCCATGGCAATGCTTCCCTTGCTGAGATGATAAGGCAGAGCTGATGTCACTGCATCACCATGAGATTTCTCACAGTGCTTGTCCAAATGGCTTCTGATTTCTTGAGTTACGTGTCTTTAATATTAAGTGCCTTAATAGCATTTTGCAATATACTGGGGTGAATGTATATATTTCATTAAAAAAATTTCCATTTTGAAACAAAGTATTAAATTGCAGACAATCTCTCACCCTGTTTGGGTCTAATTAATTAGTATTTTTAAAGCGAGAAAAAGCAAAATTAGCATTTAAATTACGCATTTGCTTCTTTACAATTTAACCAGACAATCACGTTACCTTGAGCATTGGAATTCAGGAGAAGAACACCATGAGCATTAAAATCGTTCTCTATGCACATATAAAAAGGATGAACCCCATAGAGATTGCTAAATGCCTGCAACAGCAAAAAGAAATATTATGATTTTTGAGGATTTAGTATCATTGCATTATCCTGTCTCAATAAGACCTGGTAGCAATTAATGGCATGCCCCCTAAAAATGTGTATTTTATATTGCAAGGGTAAAAGGCAAACTGATAAAAACCCGAGTGGATGTAAAATTTTGAACTTGTCTTTGTGACTAAGTATAAACCAATATGATTTTTGAGAGTAAATTTATAGCGCCTTATAGAAATTCATTATTCGTGGTCTCTTTTTCTTTCAATAAACAGATCTCTAGTATTACATACATAAATTCATATATTACCATTGGCGATTGATCTCTGGAAAACATTCCGTATGTAACGAAATTCATGTCATGCTTAAAGGACGGATGCTCATGTTCACCAAATCCATAGATTGAAGAGGATGGGACAGTGGTCACTATTTGCATAAACTGTTTAGAAAAAATCAGGCTTCCAAAAAGTGTGTCCCACCTGTGTCAGACAAAAAGCAGAAAGACAGTGACTAGGTGCTTCTTAATAAGAACTTTTCTCCATTAAATTCTGGTTTTTAAAAATCCTGTGAAGTTAGCTGAAAAAGAGGATGATAAAATAAAAACAGGTGTGAGGGGGTTTGAGGGAATGGTAGGAAATTCATATTTATTGAGTATTTACTAAATGCTTGCCCCTAAGCTGGTTATAATTTCTAAGGGATTTCATTTAATCCTCACGACAGCCCTGTGGAAAGGCATTGTTACTCCATTTTATAAAAGAAGAAACTGAGATTCAGAAAGAGTAAAGTCACATAAGTTATGTGATTTTTTTTGTATAATTTATGTAAATTATACAAATAATAGTACCAGAATTCAGTGAGGTTTGCCTGCTCAAATTTTAGTGAAGCATTTTATCTGTTGAGATGGAAGGAGGTCTTTATTGAAATAAAAGTAATCTGTGTTCAAATAAAACTTGAAAAATGTTGGGTTGCACAAACCTAACTAGATTTCTTTTCTATAGGACTTTCCTCCAAGTTTTTAAACAAGGAACAATGCATAATGGAACTCCAAGAGGCGACTCTCACATATGACATTTTTCAAAGACAATTGACTATAGACACCTTTTGTGCTGGAGTGGCTAGGTACACTGTGGAAGACAGGGTTAAATCATTTCAGGGAAAGGCGGGGAGCAGTGGTGGGGTTGGTGACATTACAGCAGTCACAGAGGTAGGAGGCCCCAGGCTGTTTCCCAGCCCACGTCTGGGCACAACCTCTCCTGTGGCCCCACACCTGGCCTGAGTCCACTGCTAGAAGGGAGTTTCTCACACACCTGAGGAGACTGCTGCTAAGTAACAACACTTAAAATGATTAGTGTTGTTATTCGATATGTCTGATGGAAATCATTGCTCTTTCTTGTGAGTATGCATGCATTCTCTCTCTCTCTCTCTCTCTCTCTCTCTCTCTCTCTCTCTCTCTCTCTCTCTCTCTCTCGTCTCAGAAAGTTTTCTGAGTACCAAGCACCGCCCTGAGCACTGGAGAAATGCACAGAGGAACAAGTAGCAGGGACAATGGGTGATCATAACACAGTGGGATATGTGGACATGAACAAGTGCATGCTAACACAGGAGCAAAACAGGGCCCATGTCATGCCCTGAGCAGGTAAGAGATCAGGGAAACAAACATGAGCAAGTAACATACTGTCTATGGAGAGTAACAGTATGTATCAACTTTGTTTCCCATAGGAAAAAGCTTTTATTATCTTTTTCTTGTGTTCTTAGTTGAATGCAAGTTTTTCAGATCCTGATAAGCAGGAAAATCCATTTAATTTTTGAAGTCATCAGAAGACTCTGGACAAGATTTCTCTTTCATTTTATCAAAGCCTCTATGTATAATTTCTTGATAGTTCAAAAAAAATGTCACTTAGCCACAAAGACCTGAAAGAAAGGCCAAAATGCTAGCATAGCCCTTTCTGATTAATTGATGATAACAATAGCAATCATTTGCCTCAGATTATATAAGAATATTAATGAGAGGAAAAAGTGCTCTTATTTTGACTAGTAAGCATCTGTCTTAAAGATTTCATAAGGATATTAATAGTTCAAGTTTAAACTCCAAAGAAATCATTCAGAAAGGATACACAGAAGGGTTCTATTTAAAATATTAAAAATTAGCCCAGTCCATGCTGATCAATCAGAACCCATATGGGCCATAGCCTTGAAGTAGGGACATGAGGACCCCCAGAGATGACAATTTTTGCTGGAATTTAGGGGGCTTTAAAGGGGTAGTGGGGTGGGGTACACAAGAGCAGCATGGGGAACCCAAGGCTAGCCCAGGGCAGCAACTACTGACCACTAGGGACATATTTCAACATTTTTATAGCAGCTATGACCATACTGATGCCTATCTCTATGGAACGGTCACTACACCTCTAAGGAATTATTAAATATTTTCCAGCTTAATTTGCCTATGAAAGATAATCGTAGCTCTCAGAAAATGCCACTGAAGAAAAAACCTTTGGCTTTGACTTTTCTATGTAAAGAATGGTTATCAATTAAGCTTTAGTAGTATACTATCAATGATCCTTCATGAAGCAGTCTACGCTACTATTTATAGAAGACCCTGGTTTCCTTGGAATTATCTAAAGTGTTATTTATTTATATGATGAAAGTAGAACAAAGGACAACCTGCTACATTTCTCATTATTTTCAACCACAAAACTGAAATGCAACCTCCTATATATATTTTATTAGGTGCATATTTCTGCAGCTCCCTTTTCCTTAGCAAAAAAGGAATCTAATCGTTACCCATAACATTCACATTTGTTGTTTTAAAACAGCTGGGTTGCCATAAGTTTGTGACATACTGTGAGTTGTTACTGCCAGTTCATGAGGACTGGAATAATTGATACAAGAGACATGAGCTGTGTCAGCCCTCTCTCTCCTGCTTCTTGTTATAACTTCCAGTATTCTCAAAGTGTGAGCACCGTTACAGAGTCCAGTCTCTTGAGATTTTCAAAGCCATATTAACAAATATTCACTTCTATTCCCTTCCATGAACACTGATTGCATGTAAAGAAAAAAAAAATAAGGCAAAAGAAAGGAAAAAAAAACTTCTTGAATAAAAGACCACATTACATTGTTTATTTTGAAACTAGCCACCTTAAAAATAAAGACTTTATCAGTCCACAAGCTAGACTCTGATAAGTCAAAAAAGGAAAATAGCTTATGTTATTAATAACAATGTTGAGTTTAAAAATGACATTCGAATAAAGCATTCTCATTGTTCAAGTGAAACTAAAATAACTGGAGTGCAGTTAAAATAATACCAGATGGAAAAATAAAATAATGCCACATTACTTTCCTCTTAAGTTTTTATAAATTAAACAAAACTGAGATCAGATAAAAAGCCAAGTTTATCAAAAGTGAAATAAGTTGCCTTAGCATTTTATTTATTGTTTCAAAAAAGATAGCTCTCTATATGCATTTATAATAAAGAATTCTCCATATTTATCAATTCTTTATATTTAATATCGCTTTTCAACTAACCAGAGGGGCACATGCTATGGCTTATGTAAGTAAATATTATTTATTCAGAATGTGGGGGAGAAAGGGGTTGGTCTAGACAAGATATATCTTTAGTATGTAAGAAGAGATGATGGAATTCTAATCACATGCATTCCAACAATTATTCTATGAGCTGACAGAAATTATAAAACCACTTTATATTTCCTCCTTTTATTTCTTGTCATACTAGTCTTTTTATAAGCAGAAGATACCCAGAGTCTTTTCCTTCTTCCATGCCTTTCTTATGTGGTTCCCTTAAGCTTAAAAAGGCCTCACTGCAACCATCTTTTCCCTGAAGTCTTGTCTAATTCTTCCCGTCAGAATAAAAATCTGCTTTTATGTTCCTCACTTCCCATGTGGCATTTTTCCCATTCTCTCAGCTGACCTAGTTAGCTGAATACAAATAAT
>CAUYSK010074901.1:0-10310 GCA_963575035.1 Avahi laniger
GAGATTTTCAATTTTCGCGCCGGCGCCAATTTTGGTCTGCGTTTCGGTTTCAGGGAAACTGAAACTTAGGCCTACTCTAGGAAGTTCAGCCTGTCATGGAGTTACTCCTGCCCTGTTTTCCATTCTGATTAACTATATTTGACTAACAACTAAAAAGCAAGCGCGGTTACAGAAGCAAACAGCATTAGTTAGAATCAAAGAGAACACATTTTTCTAATCTAAAACAGTTTCTGTTCCACAAAAACAAAGTACATTCTCCTATTATCAATTCCTGTCTTTCAGCCATCACCAGTGAGTATAAGTGCACCATATCCTGTTTTCTTCTTACCCTTTTTTTGTACAAGGTACAATGTAAATAAATCTACAATTAAAAAGGTAACATTTTTCTTGTTCAAAATCATCACTGGACAGTTTGTAGTGGAATACGAGTGCGTACCATCCTGGATCGTCTTTATACCTACAGAGGCAATTCTGATTTAATGAAACATGTATTTGCATTTCTAAGTGTAAATGCTCCCTCATTGCCCAGAAAGGTGCTTTTGCGGGAGGGGGGGGGGTGGGAGGTGATGGGGGTGTGGCAGTGAGTAGTGACTCAAATTATACTAAAGAATACCAACATTCAAAAACATCTAGATTTCTGTTTAGACTTCTCACCCAGTTGCAGTCCGTCATTCTCACTCTTTGTTAATTTTTTCGGCAAACGTAGCCTTTTCGCGCAGCAGATAGCACGAAAGCCGGCGAGCGCTCAGGGACGCGGCCTTTTAACTGCACCTAATTAAAGTAGCAAAGAGAAGATGGGTCGTTGGCTGGATCAGTATGTATGAATCCGTTTTATCCAGGGAGCTGTTTTCCCGGGTGAAACCGCAAATGCTTTCTAGTGGTTGCAGTTCGTCTCCATAGCAACTGGCCGCGGGCGCCGGGGCCCGGATGTTGTGAGGATCCGCGGCCGCCTGGCCTAGCTTCCTGTAGCCTCCCCGGGGCGGGCTGCGCTCCTCTTCGGGAGTCGTAGTTCTTTCCTCCGCTACTATCCCGCATGAGACGCGGGCGGGACTACAAGTCCCGGCATGCGCTGCGACGCCCTGCCTTGTCTCCGCCTCTGGGCTGCGGGCGCCTGGGAGCAGGTTGTTTTTATGAGAGGCGTCACTGGCGCCTGGAGCCGTGACCGCCGCCACCGTGACAGCCGGCGCAATCGGGAGGAGGTGGCGCTGCCCCTTCAGGTGAGGTACTGGGCGGCTTTAAGCCCTGGGAAAGGGTTCGGCGCCAACCGTCGAGTTCCCTAGCTGGCACCCTCGGCTCAGCAGCCTCGCGAGGGCAGTGGCGGGGTCTCCCTTTTAGGCGGGGGCTGCTTAGGCGGGGACTTGACCCTTGGCGTCTGGCATGCGCGCCCTCAAGGGCCACATCCTCAGGCTGTGAGTCCACAGCCCCAGAAGCCGAAGCGGGGCCCTGAAGCGTCGGGTCTTGTGGTTCTGCAGCCTCCGAACCCCGCGTGCAGCCTCGAGCTGTGCGCCAAGGGTTGGGGAGCTGGTGGCCCAGGGCACCTTCCTTCCTTCAGTGGGGTGGCTTGGGGCGCTTCTCGGTCCTGATGAGAATCCATATGGTAAAATGTTATGTGCGTCATTCTGTCGGATTTTCTGCCAGCCTATCTTTTTTGGTGACGTTAGAGCCCCGTGATGCCAGGAATAGAAAGATTAAGTATTAAATAATGCAGTTCAGACTTCTGCTTATACGCCTGCCTGATAATGATCAAATCCACTTCATTTTCCTTCTTCCCCTCTACAGGCCCCCTTTAGCGATTGGTCTTCCTGATCGATTTGTCCTCTGTAGCAGCTGTCCCACTAAGTGCATTCTGCGCGTTGTATGTTTATCTCTGTTTAATGAAGCCAACTCTGCCACTGGGGGTGCTCATTTTAACGAACTCATCCAATTAAGTTATTTTGTCGAATGATGAAATTTGCAGTGTTCCACTCTAGCTTTATTAAAAAACAGAATGAGCCTTTCTTCTGGCTAGAATAGGTAACTAGTAGTACGAATTTTAGGAGATTTGCCTCCTCCAGTAAGGTCACATCCACTGGATATAGTGCTTGAAATGTCACTATTAATGCATCGTATCTTTGGCTTAAGGTTTGAATCTTATTAGATCCCACGTGTCTCAGAGGATATTTATCACACATAGCCAGTGTGAATGGCTTACTGTTCTTTCCTGGCCTCAGGTCATAGAGGGGAAGGGTCGGAGAAAGAGTATTATTGTAATGCATAATTTTTAACTGTTTTACACCAAGGATGGGATTCCAAAGAATCTACTAAAAATTACTCCCAAATACAGTTTGAGAGTGTGGGAAGACTCATTTTTAAATTAAAACAAGTTAGACAATACTGTAATTCCAATTTTGTAAAGCAAACCATAGAACAGGAAGTGAATCTTTCTATTATAAATGATTCAAAGGATATTCACATTTATAAAGTGATTCTCTAGTGAAACTACAAATGATTTTTTTTTCCTTATACTTTTCTGTAGGAAAAAATTTTTAAAGAGGATGCGGTTGTTACAGCTCTTTGAGAATTTGTTTAACAAATTCTAGACAGGTTACTGAAAAGCCCCTAAGTGGGGGAAAAAAAAAAAAAAAAGGCTGGCAGTAATTCCAATTGTATGGACTCTTTAAACATTATTTTAAGCCGGGCCGGGCGCGGTGGCTCACGCCTATAATCCCAGCTCTCTGGGAGGCCGAGGGGGGCTGACTGTTTGAGCTCAAGAGTTGGAAACCAGCCTGAGCAAGAGCGAGACCCCATCTCTACTAAAAATAGAAAGAAATTAATTGGACAACTAAAAATATATAGAAAAAATTAGCCGGGCATTGTGGCGCATGCCTATAGTCCCAGCTACTCAGGAGGCTGAGGCAGGAGGATCGCTTGAGCCCAGGAGTTTGAGGTTGCTGTGAGCTAGGCTGACGCCAGGGCACTCACTCTAGCCCGGGCAACACAGTGAGACTCTGTCTCAAAAAAAAAAAAAAACAAAAACATTATTTTAAAAAGTAAATAAGCAACAATAGTAAAAAACACAGGCAGAATCCCTGTTGCTGCCTCCCTCCACAAACTGTGTGAATTTAAATGTAATTTATTTGGAGAGAAGAGACAAGAAATGGATTAGTTGGACTGGAAAAAATAAAAAGCAGGACAATAATTCTTAGCATTCGCACATACCATCTTTTGATCTGATTTCTTTTCACCCTGTGCAGTTAAATCAAAAGAAAAGTGCTTAGCTTTTTAAATTAAGGATGGATAATCTTGATTATTCCTTTAAATACATCAGGTCACAAGAGGTCCCCCATATGAACCTACTGAAAAGATCTGAATGTAGCAAAATTTGTTTATTATTTTTAAGTATTTGCCAGTGGAAATAAAGTTTTGCAGTTATTATAACTGGGCATTTTAAGCTTGTTAACATTGAATCACTTTGTTAACATTGAATGAGCATGTTTTATATGTCTGATATTTTGGATTATCTTTGCTTTTGTTTTATTTTTAATTATAGTTATGTTGGATATGGACAGATAAGTAGCATAATTCAGTAGCCTAGGTTTTGTTTTCTGTCATAAAGAAAAGGGCCACATTGTTCTCCCATAGGAATACCCTGTGCATTTTTGCTGTTATGAACCTTGAAAAAAATTGGAGTTTTACCTCAATGCCAAGTATCCATTAACTCTTAATAAAATATCTGTTCTAAAATTGTGTTCTTATCCAAGTTAAGATTTTAAAAAATTAGATGCGTATGAACTGCTAAAATCATAGATATAGTAGTTTTTTAACACGTTAAGAACATGGACAGAGCAGCAAGGCCTGTTAAGCCCAGGGTATTGTAAAACAGAAAATGCAGACTCATCTAACAATACACAACTACTAGAGTGTGGATTGTTTTGTGTTTGTGTGTGGTGAAGGTGAGGAAGTTGCTATAATCTAAGTGATGACTATTATGTTTTCAAGAATTTCCTTCCTCGCAGTTCTGCAATTTTGACTAGATTAAAACAGTTAAAAAAATTTAAGTTGGCTTCAAAGATCATTTCTAATGTGTTGCACCAGATACACTTACCTAAATCATCTCTCAATTTGAATCTAAGATAAAATTTAGCCCTGTAATGTGGGAAGAATTGCAACTAACTGATAAAGGATTTTTTTTTTTTTTAACACATCAACTGCCATGAGAGTTGTATTTAACTCACTCTAGTTTTGACCCTGGGGCCACATGAAGGATATATAAAATCTTGTTTGTTGATGTTCTAATTGTTATAGTTAATGTTGACAATTCTAAAAATGTGGATTAAATAAAATAGAAGTTGATAAATTTCATTTTTCTATTTATGTTTACCTTTAAATTACACTTAAAGTTTTTATTCTATTTTTGTAGTAAAACACTGTGGCCCCAAGGAAAAGTTTCTGATATTTTTATGTGGTTGTCAGTGTGTTAAAGGACATTTAATGTTTGGGACGCTCTTTAAGGGCCTATAGAGTTATCTGAGGAAGTATTAGAAAGTAAGGTGAGTTAAAGATTTTCTGTCATCACAGCAAGTAAACAATCTATTTTTTTAAGGACGTGTTTATAAATCACTATTCTAAAACTTTACTCCTGGTTCATGTTGCCAATGTGATGAAATGTTAAAAAGAGCAATGGATTGGGTATCAGAAGATTTTTAATGGTGTTGAGCAAGCAATTTCATTTATAAGTCTCTATTTGGTTTCATTTGTAAGTTGTAATTAACAGCCAGTTGCCTTACTTTATGGGATATTTGTGAAGATCAAATCAGATTTGAAAATAAAATCACTTTGTAAGTGGCAGAGTTATCTACTCATATAAAGTATTATTGGCCTGTGTAATTGACAATTACGTAGACCATATTATATATTTGATGTATAGTGACTTGATGTGATATGTACTTTCTGACTGGGAAGTTTGATTAAAAAAAATCAAATGAAGCATACTATACTTTTTGAAGTGTGATAATGACATGATATATGTGTTTTGAGCGGGTTTGATGAAAAAAAGTCAAAAGGGGGACTTCATTTTTTTTCTTGATAGGACTTGGTGGCTTTTTCTAGACTGAAGAAAACCTGGCTCCTGTCCTGACTATGACTTTGCACCCTGCTGCATTAAAGGTCTTGAAATTACAGTGTACTTCGTGGTTGGACTTTTAATTTTGGTTTTGATTTGTTTTAATTTCATATCTATAAGTGTAAGAAAGATCATCAGTCTAATTTAACAGTCTTCTGGGGAAGTCAACCCTGGCAATTAGAGGATCTGACCCTTGAAATTTCAAGTTAGGTTGACATTAACATTCAAGTAAAAAAAGTCTTTTGGCAACTTATCAATAAAATTTTAGGACTTTATCAGAGTAAACATAGGTAAGTGAAAATAAAAGGCAAAGAAATATATAATGTATCATGGGTTGATAATGACTGCTTATATAATTAGTTGATAACTCATATAACATGTTTACTAACATTTTATCTATACTACTACCAGAAACAATGGATGTATATTAATCTATTCTGTAATAAGTTATGTAAAACTTTAACAAATAGAAAACAATAAAAATATATAAAATCCCTTTATTTTCCAGCTTTCCTTCACAAATGAAAAATGGAAGACAGCTGTAAGAAAATTAGAAAGAATTATCTTTTTGTGAAAAGGATGTTTAAAATAAACAAAAATATAGATATGTAATGAATATGTATTTTTTAACAAGTAAGAAATTTTTTTTTTTTTTTTATCTTGAGAATAGAAGAAAATGAAGAGCCAGAACGTAGTAATTTTACTTATCTATAAAAGGGAGAAAAGCCACCAGCGGCTGGTAGTGCTCAAGTGAGGGCAGTGTACTTACATTTCTGTTAGCCCTTTCAGGCTTTTACAAAATTAGGATATAACAATCCTGGAAAGTTGGGATTTTTCTCAGAATGAGAATACCTGATGAAAGGAATATTTCCATACTCTTAACAGCAGTTATCTTAATTTTTCCCCAGTGTTTTGAATTCTTACTGTTTACTCGTTTTATTTCAAACTTTTAAAAATCAGACGTATAGTTTCTTTTAGATTGAGTCAAAAAAGATTATATTTGCCCCTTAGTATCTGCAGGAGATTGTTTCCAGGATGTCCTGTGAATACTAAAATCCGACGATGCTCAAATACCCGATATAAAACGGTGTGGTATTTGCACATAACCTACACACATCCTCCTATATTGTTTAAATCATCTGTAGGTTACTTATAATACCTAATACAATGTAAATACTATGTAAATAGTTGTTATACTGTATTGTTGAGGGAATAATGACAAGGAAAAAGGATCTGTACGTGTTCAGTACAGACACAATTTTTTAAAAAAATATTTTTGATCTAAGGTTAGTTGAATCCATGGATGCGGGACCCACAGATAGGGAGAGATGATTGTAATTTTATCTTCAAATATGACAGTAGTTGGTTTTTGTTTCCCAATTTGAGGGGTCTTACATCATAGGAGGAACCTTGTGAAGTAATTGTGTATTGACTCACTTCTGTTGCAGAATTTATTTTCTAGATCAAAAGGTTAATCTTCTGTATGTAACAGCAGATTACTGCCTCTTTTTGGGCATAGATAAAGTGAAATTATTCATCCTTTTCCAGATTTTTCCAGATACCTATCTTTAGTGATAGATTTCAGTGTTTTCTACATGAGAATTGGAGAGCCTTGCTTGCTATGGATGGGTTATCTTTGCATTCACTTTCATGATGAATATAACCAAGAAGCAGGACAGTCATAGTATTGTATGTCACAGGTTATTTTCCCAGTGTAACATTGATATTTATTTATAGTGACTTTGCTGGGTGTGGTGGCCCGTGCCTGTAATCCCAGAACTTTGGGAGGCAGGAGGATTGCTTCAGGCCAGGAGTTCAAGACCAGCCTGGGCAACACAGTGAGATCTTGCCTCTACCAAAAAAAAAAAATTTAACCAGGCATCGTGGGGCATGCTTGTAGTCCTGTCTACTCAGGACCCCGAGGTAGGAGGATCGCCTGAGCGTATGAGTAGTTCAAGGCTCCAGTGTGTTAATCACTGCACCACTGTACTCCAGCCTGGGTAGCAGAATGAGACCCTGTTTCAAAAAAGAAAAAAAAAGAAAATTACCTCTGCCATATGCCACAGGTATTTTCCTGGTATATCATTCATATTTATTTATAGTGACTTGGCAAACAAGTTTGTGATTTTTAATCAATCAATCAATTAATTTAGAGTTGAGGCCTGGATATGTTGCCCAGGCTGGAATGCAATGGCTATTCACAGGTGTGATTATAGCGTACTACAGCCTCAAATTCCTGTCAATCCTCCTGCTTCAGCTTTACGAGTAGCTGGGACTATAGGGACATGCCACCATGACTGGCTTTATGATTTTTATATAGTAAAATCTTTTCCTTTATAATTTCTAGGTTTTGTGTAAAACTTAAAAAGATCATCTTGTTTACCCCCAGGATTATAAAACTGAGTCCTTTTGTGGTTTCGTTTTATATATTTAAATCTTTGAGCCATATTTTTACCACATGGTCTTAAAAATTTTATGAAGACTTATTATATTAATAATGCTGACTTTTCACAAGGCGAACAAGATATTCTGAAAGTCTTCTTTGTTTGTTATACTCACAGTTATGGTTTATAACAGAAAAAGATACAGATTATAATTAGCAAAGAAAAAAGGTGCATATATGGTGGAGTCCAGGAAAAGCCAGCTGTAAGTTTCCAGTTGTCCTTCTGAAAGTTTAGTGGAGGCTATGATTACTGAGTAATACAACTTGGCAAACAAATGAAAACTGATCATTTTTTTCCTTTGGGAGGAAGGAGAGAGAAAACGGTGAAATTTGCTTTCTTTTAAAATTCAAAAGCTTTTTTTAATAGGAAAGTGACTCTTATTTGGCATTTCTTTCATCCTCTGTTTTCCACACCTACCATAGGAAGCTTTTGTGCTGTGCTTTGAGAATCCAGAATGTGCATCCAACACTTAGTTTGCATATTTAGAATTGCCTGTCAAATGTTTTGTCTCATGGTGCTGTTTGGAAAGCAACTTAATTAACCCCACCTCGGTTAAAATATACTGCAGATTTATCTTCTTATAACAGTTATAAAGGCCTACAAGAACTTACAGTCTTTTTCAGATAAAGGGTTTGCTTGGCTATTCTGCCCCATAAACCTTGTAATCTACAATTTCCCCAGCTAGATTGTATTTTTGTTTCCCACAACACAAAGTCGTAGTGGTTACAAGGCACTCCTAACCTAGGTTTATTTATTGCCAGATTCGGGAGACTGGAATAAAGTCAACGTTGTAGTAATTGTAGAGGGTTTAAAAGAACCCTTCACTTAAGATTAGACTAGAAAAAAGAAAGCTATGCAGTGGAAGTTTGTCTCCTCCCACAATGAACAAGATTGAAGACTGCTTTCTCTCTGAAAGGAGCACATTTCTCACCATTTAACTCCAGAAGCATTTATGTCAAAACACTTTTTTAAAATGTGGATTTGTGCCAAATTACCATAAAACACAGTGACAATAACAGTTTTAGATGTTTACTTGGTTAGTAAAAGTCCTATGACTTTTTTCCTGCATCACTATTGTTCACTATATTGAAAGCCTGCCAACAATGTAAACATTCACTAATAGGGAAATAAATAAACTATGATAAGTATACATTATATTATATAGTCATTAAAAGTCATTTTTTGAATATTTTTTAAAAACATTAAATACATTTTTTTAAGCAGTTAATGAGAAAAGTAAGGTAGAAAACTCTTTGACCCCAGTGCTTTATAAAACATGTGGAAGCATGTGTCTCAGGTGCATTTAAATCAAATTTGCAGCAAACATAATTTGTATCTCCACTATTAGGAAAGACTTTCTTTACCCATGCTTTTTGTTGCCTTTGCGCATGCTCTTCATTTTGCTTGAAATCCCCTCCTCACTCTTTACCTGCGTATTTTACTCCTGTTTGTCCTCACCTTGCATTATTGCCCAATCATCAGAATCTTTGTTGAGCCCTAAAGCAGGGGTCCCTAACCTATGGTGAGTTGTATAATTATTATATATTACAATGTAATAATAGAAATAAAGCAGGCAATGAATGTAATGCACTTGAATCATCCTGAAACCACCCTCCCTACACCCCTCCATGGAAAGGTTGTCTTCCATGAAAATGGTCTCTGGTGTCAAAAAGGTTGGGGACCACTGCCCTAAAGGATAATAGTTAAAATGGTTTAGAACAGTGCTATATAGTTGGTGCTCAATAAATATTTGTTGAGTGAATGTGAATATATGAGTGGATTTATCTTGTTGCCAGAAATATTGAAACAACTTATAGAGATAGATAAAACACAGCAAGGTAACAGAAATAGAAGAGAAAAATGAGATAAAGGGAAAATAGAGATAAGGATTATAAAATGGAACCAAAAATCAAGATATTACTCTACACAAAATATATACTATGAGAACCTATATTCTTCCTAACGCCAGGTAATAAGAGGTAAAACTCTTCAATTAAGCCAGCTGCTCAGGGTAAGTACAATAATTATAATATCAAAATCAAAGAAAATTTCTACTGAGGGTCGTTCTAAAGAAGATGCTTGTGTTATGAACTATGCTTACTAACAGTTTCAAGGGACACAATAATGGAGTTTAGTAGGGCTCTTTTTTTTTTGGTGACCCTTAATATAGATTGGTGGCATCACAGCAAAGCAAAGTGTAGATTAAGATTAAGGTATAACACTTTTATGGGGGCTGTCTGTGCTACTCAATTTAAAAAGTAAAATGCCTTTGAGGAGATCTCAGTTAAGCTTCACAATCTTCAATACTACAAATGAGATCATCTTCAATATTCCATTCAAGAAGGATGGTCTCCTGATAGACGTGAAAGAGTATCACCATTTCTGGCTGCTGAAAGCAAGATGAAGTGGTAGGAGGTCAAGCTGAGCTGGAGACCTTCATTCTTTTGCTTAATAGACTGTGTCAGTCTTTGGTAAGAGGTCCTTTTAGAGCTCAGCAGTCCAGGAGCAGGTGAGACCACTAGGAGTAGTGTAGGATTAGCTGTCACCCAATTTTCCTTCTTTGCTACTGGAGACTATTAGAAAGCTAAAGAGTGAGCAGCTACTCCCCATACTTAGCTGTGGACAAAATTGTTAGGTAATAGCGGATTTGTTAAGCTTTTCTGCTTTGGCCCCTTCATTGTCGTGTTTGATGATATTAGTGGCCTTAAATACTTCTTGAAAGTAGACAAGATTAAGAAATATTCTTCCTAGCACTCTGGGAGGCC
>CAUYSK010074903.1:0-17026 GCA_963575035.1 Avahi laniger
CAGCCGAGATTGGTCAACAGAGACAGGTCAATCCTCTTGCAAGACGAGCTCGACCACATGTCGCACAAACAGCCCTGCTCAAATTACAGACGCTGGACTTGGAAACTCTCTGTCATCCACTGTATTCACCAGACGTTGTACCAACTGACTACCACTTCTTCCAGGCTTTGGACCACTTTGTGCAAGGAAAAATATTCAATTCTCAGCAAGCTGTGGAAAACGCCTTTGACAATTTCATCGCCACTCACTCTCCAGGCTTCTTAGCTGCTGGCATAAGCAAGCTACCATTAAGATGGCAAAACTGTGTGGATAGTTTAGGCACATACTTTGATTAATTGTAATGCTTCTTGTTTGAGATATAATAAACTACACTTTTGATTCAAAATTGGACATTTCATATTTAATGACCTAATACCTGCTCCATCGCAATTGAGCTAAGTGCTGCTAAAGAAACAACCAGACTGCCCTAGGGAATTTCAGAGCAGGGCCTGTTCCACTGGGGCTCCCACCCACACAGATCCCGAGGCAAGGCTTCCACCACAGTGATGTATTTGGAGGTGCAGGCACTCCAGTGGGGAAGGTGGGATGTGGGACCAGTAAAAAGAGGCACCCCATGAAGGACCCTATTAAGCCGGCTACCCTGGGAAGCAATTGGAGCTGAATCCCACAGCAAAATGTAGAGAATGGTACAAAATGCAGGTACTGGAGTCATCTCACCGAAGGGGCAGAGAAGCTGGGTGTTATGCGCCAACTTGCAGCACTCCCCCGCGGAGGGATCTGCACAGGGACGTCCATTCCAGCACCTGGGGCCCACAGCACACACCGGCAGATCAGCCCTCCTGGGTTCTGAAAGTTACTGGCACAACGAAATGGTTAAGGTTCCAGAAGTATAAGCCATGCACTGACAGCATTATCTGCAAGGCATAGTCTTATTGCACAAGCACCATATTGACAAAAGATGGCTCAGATGGAATGAAATGTCTCAGCAAAATTAAATTCAAGTGAATAAAACTGGGGTTACTTCTTTAAAGGAACAAAGAGATGTTGGCGCAGCCAGAATACACAGCAGCGCGACCACCACAGATCACAGGCTGCAGGAGCTCCACATTCATGTAGAGTGTAGGGCTGAGCAAGGAAGGGGTGGTCTGGCCAGGACTCAGCTGTGTATGACAGTCATAGTGAGGGAGACAGGGTCCCCTGGGCTCCCTTCATGTATGTAAAGCTGAAGAAGTTCTGCATGTCGGCCAGTCTGAATACGTATTTTGTAGCATCTTGCCCAGCTAACAGCTCTCCACTAATCCTGGGGTTAAATAACATACAACATGATTGCAGGGTGGAGTGTAGAGCGCGTGTTCCTCTGGCATGCATAAAGCCTGCATTTGGCACCCTCGCATTCCCCAGGCAAGCACAGCGTGGTCCACACACACTCCTGAACTCAGTGCCGTGGAATCGAATCAGGCACACGCCTCCAAGACGTCTCTGTAATTCCACATCGCAGGTCTTGACTCCAGCCATAGTCTATTTTGTACTCATGAGGGATCCAAGACTGTGGTGCATTTCCAAACATATTTTAAATTCATTTAAAACACTTTTATTCCGATGCACCAAACCTGCATTCATGGGAATAGTAAAAAGAACCTTAAAACAATACTAACTTTTAGAAAGACTCGTATCAAAATAGAGGCAACAGTTACCTGGAAAATAGTGTGAAGTGCATACTCTTTGACATATGTGACAAACTTGCATTCCTTATACATGTGTAAGAGACCTGTGACTTTGAACAAGTTACTTTATATGCCTAAGTCTCCCGGTCTTGATCTACAAAGTTTCACTTAATAGGATTACAAAAGACTAAATGAGTTAATTGCATAGCAACAGTATTTGGCAAAAAGAAAAATAGTTAATAAATGTTAGCTGGTGTTGCTGTTGTTAATTTCTAAAGGATAACGGTATAACTAATAAGTTATACCGATAATAATCAGAGCTGGATTTTTCTGTGTTATTAAAAGGGAGAGTTGTTATGTATTATGCCGGCGTCACAGACATAAACCTGCACTGTAGCCAGCAGGGTGAGATGTAGGGTCTCCACGTGCATAGCCGACAGGTTGCAGGTCTAAGCAGCGGACCCATCATCTCAGCTGAAATAAGCTGTGCTTCCTGTTCACAAAGTTTGCTACTTTGATTTACACAGCTATATCAATGACATGTGTGGTGGAGGTGGGGGAAAGGAAGCCAGAAAACAACTTTAGAGAGAGGACGATTGGGAATTTCATTCCGCAAGGACGTTACTAGAGAGTCAACAGTGAACACAGGCTATTTTGCAGTTAACTTTCAATTGTTTTTTCTCTACATAAATACCTTCTCTTCACAGAGACACACACTGGGAGGTGATTAGCTGGCCAACCAACAATTATTGCTAAGTTTCTTTATTGCCTAAATTTGTACAACAGCAGTAGCACAAGCGTGGAAATTGGAAGGTTGTCCTCTAGTAGAGAAAGGCTCGTAGCTACTGATAAAGCCATTACGTTGAGTGAGGAAGTCCTCTTACTTTAGAGGTTTCATTTTGAACACTGTAAGACAAAGACAAAGATTTTTTTAAAATAAAAAAATGTCTAACTCCTGACACTTTTATATATGCCCTTGATATTAAAGAAGTATTTCAAAGCTGCTTTCAAAGTAGATGAATTCTTGATCGTTTACTTTGAAAACGTGCCCTTGAATTTCACCCCTGGCTTTGGTGTCTGACATCTGCCCTCTGTGAGTTTTGACCCAAACTTCAAGCTGTCCCTCTTGTTACACACATCAGCAAATAATTGCAGAACATGATAAACCTTTTATTGGATGCATAAGCCAAGCACCGCGAGGGCAAAGACGACGGACTCTGTCTACTTTGAAATGCTATCCATCTCGCAGATGCGCCCTCCTTGGATGAACCTTCTGCGCATGCGAGCTTCTCTCGTATAGATCCTGGCAGTGAAATTGCTGGGACATGGAGTAGGGACATTTGCCACTTTATCAAATATTTGCAAACAGCTCACACATAATGTCCTTGCCAACACAATATGGTCAGATTCAGAAATTTTGCTGATCGGATAAATGTGAAAATGCATCTTACTTTTACTTCAATTTATTTTTTACCAAATACGAGCATTGCCCAGATTCAAATTCTTGTTGCTCTTGCATACTATTGTTGTTAGTGTTAATTTTCATACTTTGGTGAATTTTCCATTGAAAACCTTTATTCATTTTTCCTTTGATCTCTTTGTCTTTTCTCCAATTGACTTGTTGGATTTCTATGTTCCAAACAATAATCTCTTGGTCTGATATAGATAGATAGAAGATGAAGACAGATAAATACATAGCAGATATCTTCATCTATTCTGCTGTGAACCTTTAACTTTTAAATTTATGGTGACTCATGAAGAAATTTTAGATTTTGATACAAATATATTTATCAATATTTTGTTTATGAGTTTTGTTTTTGTATAACACTTTAAAAACTGACTTCCTACCCTTAAATTATAAATATATTAACTATTTTTTATCCAAATGGTTTCAAAGTTTTGTTTTTCATCTTTCGGTCTTAATCTGTTTCCATCTGTGCTATGAGATAGAGATCTATTTTTTTTTTAACTTTTTTCTATATGGAAAGTCAATTGTCCCAAAACTGTTTACGGAATTCAAATATAAAAGGGCATATATTTGTGGCTTTGCTTCTGGACTCTTCATTCCATGATTTTATTATAGCACTTGGCAATACATCTTGATTTTAAATTATGAAAGAACCCCTCTATGTTCTTTTTTTTTTTCTTCAGAATTTTCAGGATTATTCTGGTTTTCTGGGAAGATTGCTGTTATTCATAAATCTAAGTATGTTTGCCAAATACCAACAAAGCAAAATAAAAGTCGTTAGGCTTTTTATTGGATGCTTTTTGCATTTATTCATCTCTTTCAGAATAATCAATATCATTATTAGGAAGTCTATCCATCAAACAACTTATGTCATTCCATTTATTGTGTCTTTCTATATTGTTTCACATTGTTTTATAATTTTTCTGAATATAGAACCTAAATCTTTTTTATTAGGTGTACCCCTAGATACTTTATAGTCTCTGTTCTTACAGTGAACGAGATTGTTTTCCTTTTACATTTACTCATTTGGCTAGTGCTTTGTATAAGAGAACACTATTGCTGTTTGTATGTTGGTCTTTATTCAGAGACAATGCTGAATTTCTTAATAATGCCAATGCTTGATCTGAAAGTCCTCTGGATTTGCTATGTAAAATATTATACATCTACAAATAATGGTAAGTTTTTCTCATCATTTTTCAATTATTATTTTGTTTCTTTTCCTTGTTTTGTTGTTTTGGCTAGGGCTCCCAACACAATGTTTGAACAGTAATGGTGACAATTAATATCTTTCATTGTTTTTATTTTCTTTTTTTTAATTTTTTTTTTAATTAAAAAAAATGTTTTAGAGACAGGGTCTTGCTATGTTGCCCAGGCTGATCTAGAACTCCTGGCCTCAAGCAATCCTTAAGCCTCAGCTTCCTCAGTAGCTGGGATTACAGGCGTGAGCCACATACCTGGCTGTTTTTTACTCAAATTACTACCTCTTCAATATTATCATAAATTGTGGTGCTTGATCAGCACTTATGGTAGATAGTCTTTATCATATTTTTAAAAATCTTTTATTACTAGTTGCTAAATAGTGTTAGCCTGAGTCTGATTTGAATATTATCAAATCCCTTTTCTTTCCCATCTATTGATTTTCACTTTCCTGCTTTCGTCTGTAAATGCACCACTCTCTCTGTCAGCCTTTTGAAATGGCTTCTGTTTCTATGGATCCCTGAAATTACACCTTTAACTGTCATCAGTCATTTTCATATTCCCAAATCAAATGGTCACTCTTCTCAGCTCATCCCTCTCAAACTTTCTGCAGCATTCTACACAACTGGATATTTCCTCCTTTTTGGAGCCCTTTCTCCTCTGAGCTTCCAATGTCCTGCATTCTGCTGGTGCTCCTCTGGCTGCACAGGCAGTTTTGTCACTATTTTTTACTGTTCTCTTTCTTTAGCAAACTTTTAAATGCTGATTGATAACTCAGCCCTCTTCTTGATTTAGCCTCATATTCATGTTCAATCCATCTAGAACTCCTATACATTCTACTTCTAAAATATTTCACAAAACTGTTCACTTTTCTCCATCGTAACTGCCACAATCCTCCACCATCAGTTCTCACGTGGAGTGATCTCAATGAATTTCCTGACTCCTTCTCCCCATCCCCCCTTACCCAAATCCACTCTCCACATAGCATTCAATGTAATTGGATAAGATACTCCAATCACGCCACTGACCTGTTTAAAACCCTTCAAAGGTTTCCCATTGGCCTGCTTACTGTCTTTCTTTCTAGTTGGCAGACTGGTGTTTAGTAAGCATTGACTTATTCAATGAAAGAATAAATTGGTACATAGGAATAAATAAGTGAATAAATTTTGACATTGGAGATGTCTTCTAAAAGATGAATTGGATGAATTATGCCTTCAGGGTAAAAACTCCATCCCACCATAGAAAATAGCTATGACAGAGATTCAGAGTCAAGGAGGAGTTAGATGTTTAAGGAAGGCAAGTAACCACCCTGTCTAGACACAGAGAAAGTTGGAGTATTGATTAAGATGAGCTTGTTGGTAGGCAGCAGGTTAAAGGATAAACAAGAAAAGATGTTACACCTTTCACTAGGTAACGTGGCCTTTTCCTTAGATGTCTCTCTCTCTGTCGCACACATACATACACACATAAACATGCAATATTTAATGTGTATCACACTTGGTATTTGTATGATTTGATCTGTAGGTGTGTGTGCATGGGTGTATATGCATTTTGTATGTGTGTTAGTCATCTGCCACAAAATTCCGTGAAGCTTAGTTATCAAGGCAACAAGCATTTATTATCTCACAGTTTCTGTGCACCACATATGGTTTAGCTGAATTCTGTGCTTCTGGGTCTCATACAAGACTACAGTCAAGGTGCTTGCACAAGCTGCTATCAGCCGGGGATGGGTTAATTAGTTAAGGCTTGACTGAAGGTGGACATGCTTCCAGGCTCACTCATATGGTTGTCAACAGGATTCAGTTCCTCACTAGCTGTTGGCCTAGGGACATCCTTATTTCCTCGCCCCAAGGGCCTCTCCATAAGGATGCTCACGGCATGGCCACTGGCTCCATCAGGGCAAACTAGCAAAAAGAGTAGAGTTCGAGAGCAAGCAAGCAAGACAGAAATCACAGTCTTTTATCCGCCAGTCCTGAAGTGCCATCCCATCACCTGTGTCATATTCTGCTTGTTAGAAACAGGTTACTAGATTTGGACAAAATTCACAAGGGAAGGCTTACACAAGGGTATGAATACTGACCAGAAAGGCCTTAGTGGTCCCCCCATCTTGACTAAACTTCAGACAGGACTGCAGACTCCTGTCTTAGGCTCATTGGGATGGTAAAACTAAATACCTTAGACTGGGTAATTTACAAATTTCTATTGTCTTCAAATTACTCAGAACTTGAACTTCCCAGTTCTGGTGGCTGGGAAGTTCAACAGTGAGATACTGGCAGATTTGATGTCTGGTGAGATCCAGCCTCCTGATTCATAGCTAGCACCTTCTCTCTATGTCCTCACATGGTGGAAATGTGAACGACCTCCCTCAGACCTCTTTTACAAGGGCACAAACCCTATTCATGAGGGCTCTGCCCTCAGGACTTAATCACCTCCCAAAAGACTCCACTTCTTAATACTACTGCATTGGAGATTATGTTTCAACATGGATTTTGGGGGAATACAAACATTCAGATCCTAACAACTCCTGACTTCTGGTTTCTCAGGTCATTTTCTTTAGAAAATTATAACTGCAATTCTCTCTCTGCCCATTGGAGATGTAAACATTGTCCCAGCCTCTTGTCAGTTTTACAATCCAGGAATGTCTTTCTCAAAAAGCTGGGAGCCACCCCTTTGAAATGTAACCATCAAAGGAGATAGGGAACCTGTCTCTCAGTTTCTGTGGGAGGGTTGGAACTTAACTCCTATCAATTAGCAAACACAGATGGCTTCATCGGGCTGACCACTCACCCCTCTGATGTCCAATACTTTGCCCTAGCTCACCCCAGCACGTAAAATCTCTCTCTTCTTGTTTCAGCAGTGTTGAGTTCATTTTCCCCTACTGACATAGTCTTGACTCTCTTGCAACAGTCTTACACAAGGTCTTCCTTGATGTTTTTAACAAGTGTCTGGTGCAATTTTTCTTTTGCAGTACCAAGAGATGGGATCCCTGGAGGCCACCTTAGCATCTGCCTATCATGGTATGTGTGTGTGTGTGTTTGTGTATGTGTGTGTCTAAGGTAACTACACAGTAAGCCTGCATGTAGATTATCCAAAATGTCTGTCCTTTTTAACGGATACCTATTGGTGTGTAGCTATATACTACAGAAATTTTTTTAGTATTTTAAAGACGTTAATCCTGTGTTTGTACCCTCCACAGGATTAATGCTGATCAAATGACCTACAGAATCATCCAGAAAAATCCCTGTTTGGCCCAAGCAGAGCAGCATCTCCCAGCAATATCCTCTCCAAAAGGAAAATAAAACAAATTTCCCACTGGTAACCAGTAATCTGTGCCCCATTAGACCTAGAATCATCCCTGGATCATTAATACTCACCAAATGAAAACAAACACAAATCAGGAGGGGGTGGGAAACATCTATTGCCTTCATCGAGGACTTCAGTGCAGCCAGACTTGACGTTAACATCTTAATAGCTCTGATAGAATCACTTAGGAGCCTGGCTTCATGTAAATAGAGAAAATGTTAATGAGGAGAAAATGTGGGTGAT
The DNA here is from genome assembly GCA_963575035.1 of Avahi laniger. NCBI lineage: Eukaryota > Metazoa > Chordata > Mammalia > Primates > Indriidae > Avahi > Avahi laniger. Next base: position 7,876 of record CAUYSK010074903.1, read on the forward strand.
TAATAAATGTGATTGAAATGAAACGACCTTTACTTATTCACTGGGTAATTAAAGTAATCAAGGGATACCCAGCTGTGATGAGAAATGTCATAGAATAGACCAAAATGTAATTAGCTATCATCTTTGTGGGGAAAGAAAAATCATTGGAGATGTTTTCACAGAAGAAACAGTACTTTCAAAAACTGCTTTTTGAGTAAATCTAGAGTTTTTCATGACTGCCTGGCAAATGTTCCTACTTCAGGGCAACCGTGGCAATATAAATACACCACACTGAAAAATACAACCCCTGTGGAATAAAAACTAGTGTGCAAAGATTTATCATATGTGCCCCCAGATATCCTTTGAATTCCAATGAGAAGTCCCCTGCAGCGTGCAGTATCAATCAGAAAGCAGCGGCTCGGAGGCACCAGATCCCTTTAAGTCTTGCTGATGTTACTCTTGGGGAACGAGAGGATGACGAATACAGTGTCCCCAAAAAGCCCTTGTCCTCTTTCTTTTGGCAGCAAAACAAGCAATGCTGTCCAAAAAGCTAGGAAAGAAATCAATCCCCATTCAAGGGTCAGCAACAAAGTTTTCCTGTATTAAACTGAGTACAGGCATTTGGACACCACTGCTTTGACTGCAGCTGATTAATAAATGCAGTGCAGCCCACCGTCACCACCAAACTTCTTTTTCCCGCTCCTTTCGTGAAAGAGCACCAACTGCCAAACCTCAGAACACCATTCCTCATTTTAGCTGAGGGAGCTTCAATAGCCTATTCGAGGCAGAGTCCCTTTCGCCAAATCTAAGCACCACTCTCTGGCTTTATGAGCTTAGCCATTTACTGAGACTCTCTGCGCCTCAGTTCCCTAATTCCACTATTAATATGCCTGGGTGGGTCTATTTCCAGAACATTTCAGGATAATTGTTATTTGAAAATTCCAAACATATCAGAATAATTGCTAACATTTTAGAGAGCTCACTACTTGGCTGGCCCTAAATACCTAGGAAGAGTAGATTTAACCTCTCTGAATTTTGGTTTTCCCATCTTGGTAATGAGAACAGTATTATAATAAGAAGAACACATCCTAATGGGGTTGTTATAGGAATTGCACAGGTTAATAAATGCAAAGTGTTTAGTGTCTACCCAGTACTGAGCTCTATATAAATGTTAGCTACTCTTCTGATGTTTGCTCTACACTAACCTCTGGGTCATTAAAACTGGGCTGAAAGAACCAAAGCCACACTGTGATGTTATTGCTGCTGCCATAGTTATCAGAAAAGGTACCTTTGAGCTTCCTAGCAGTCACGTCAAAACAAAACTTAGAACAGAATTCTCTTTGATTTTATAATAAAAGGAAAGCTGTCCTTCAGATTTCCTTGGGACTAAATCGAGAGGAATTCCTGACATGGAACTTTCTGTATGGGATGTTAAATTGTGTAATGGGCAGAGACTTCAATGGGTTTGTAAAAGCAAAATTGCTGAAACAAATATTCTTCTGTGTCCTATTCATGTGATAATTGGCCTCCTCCCACAGCTATGTCAGCTCTGTGTGTTTCTTCAACTCTCGGTAAGGCAAGGCAAAAAGCTAGGAGAGCTGCGTGGCTCAGGGATGGGGATGGTGGCCTACGCATGTGCAGAAACGTACAGGAAACCAGCCATGTCATGGAACAAAGAGAAGCACCATCAAAATGGAACTGACAGCTCAGCACTCTGCTTTCCTGGGGAGAGCGAGGTAGCTTCATGCATGCAGTGAAGGCCGTGAATGGAATGTAATCAAAAAGTCTAAAAACTCACATGGTTCAGTGACAAGTTTTGTAGTGTTTATAAGGTGAATTCAACAAGTTTCTATTGAGTGCCTGGGTGCATAATGTGTGTGGGGGAGTTTTAAGGAGGAAAGAGCAATATTTGCCCTCAGGTAACACAGAGCTTAGAGGGGGGAAAACAGATATAAGAAAATGATCACAAACTCCTGGGTGGAAGCCAGACTGTGGCTTGAAACAGCTAAATTCAAGCAGGATTCGGGGTCTGTGGTTGGGCAAGCTTGTGTTTTAACTTTGGTTTTTGCCTATTATCAAATTAAATAACCACGGTAATTGTAATGTAAAACTAAAAATTAAAAAAATAATAATTTCAAATCATTAAGCAAAAAAGTCCCTAAGTTGATTTGCCGTGTTCAATCGTGGCTTCTCATTTCCAGGAAGAGCGGCGAGGCCCCGGCTGCGCTGTCCGTGGCGGAAGGTGCGCGCAGGGATGACATTTCTGCTCAGCCACTCTGTCTTGGACAGGACACTGTCTCATCCTCAGTTTTGTCTTCTGTGACGTTAGCCCCATTCAGCTCCTCCTTTTTTATGGCCCCTGACCTCTCAAGATCCTCAAAAATACTGGACTTGCTCTTCTCTCACTTGGAAATGTTACCGGAACTCACTTTCTGAAGGTGAAAGAGTGGGGGGGATTTATTTATTGCAACCAAAACCAAGATGTATTATCCTACAGTCATTTCCTGGCTCTCGAAAAAACATAAACAAACAAACCACATTTAATTCTACATTCACAGGCCATCGTGTTTCCTAAGGTGAATTCAGTCTGCCTCTGACATTTCCGATGTTTTCAGTGTGCCCTTGCAAATGATCTGAGGACACCGGTGCTTGGCATTCACGTGTCCGTCCTCCCGTTAGACTGATAAACTTGAGGACACATGAGACATAGAGGTCTATAGGTCTCAACTTTCATCGTGAGCCCTTGGGAGCAAATCGACTTTACGATGACTCATTCTTTAGCTTATCGTTTGCATTTTTTAGGGAACTTTCTGCTATTACTTTGAACTCAAGTAGATTTTTCTATTTTGAAGGAAATAGAAAGGACAAGGAGAAATAAGAACTAAAAGCCAAATCGTAAGTTTTCAACAAAAGTTTAGGGTTTTTGTTTTTGGTGGTATTTCCCTGGGTGGGGGTGGGGAGGTTACTCACTGCCTTTAACACTCCCAAGAGAGTGAATGAAGCCTTTGTTTAGTTAATTGATAAGTTTGAAAATGCTTACACAAAGAGCCATAAAACTCAAAACCAAGATCGTTCTAAGTTACGTGAGCTCATCACTTTTACCAAAAACACACCAATGTACTTGATAACGTGGGAGTCTCACAACTGCATTTCCTGCATTATTTTGAAATAAGTGGAAATATTTTAACCTCGGAACTACACATCCACATGTCACTTGTTTCAGAATCTTCTTTGTCATGTTTAAACGTGGAAAGGACAGTCAGGCCAGCAGAAATGTTGCACAGAGCATGATCAGGCTGGGAGGTTAGAGGACGGGGTTGTTTTCCTAGAACCCCTAGTCCATTTTCAGGAGAGAAATTATCATTCTACTTTTACTCATTTCATTTTGGCTTCTCTGTCCCCTCTTTTTCCACTTTTATCTGCCTGCCTATATTTTATTTCTCCCTTCTTCTGAGACGTTGGATGTTTTTTCTTCCTCATCTTCTGCAATTTGCTGGCCCCTTTTCTTGTACTTTTATTCCTCTGTATTTGTGTAGTCCTTCCTCCTCCTGCTTCATTCTTTCAAGTCCTCTCTTCCTGTCTACCGTTGATGTGTGGGCTCAAATGCGTCACAGCTATTTAAATACTCGAGTGACAGGCACAGAGTGAGCCTGAGAGACCAGTTGCAGACTGGGATTCCACGAGCAGCGGACTAAATCCAAGGAACAGCCCTGCCGTAGCAAACACGGAGACAGGCTGGGGCTATGTTAACGAGGAGAGATGGAGCAGCTGCATGCAAAGACAGACAGGGCGAATTAGGCACCAGCAGGGAAGGATATGGGTAGAGAGAATATCACCCTTGCCAGTCCCCACAGTGACCCGACTGTATGGATTCAGTATTCCAGCAAGAAATGGCAATATATTCAAATTGAACTGGAGCCTCTAATTTTAAGTCCTAAGAATTCTCCGTCCAGAGTGTGAATTTCCATGCCATCAATGGCTGAACATCATGCCAGTTTTCTCGTGTAAATTCTCGTGCAAATCAAAGACCCATCCCTATGGAGGTAGGTCTATGGATGGGTCACCAGCTGAACTGCATGGAGTTCAAAGGCTACTCAAAAGCTTTGGTTTAAAGTTGTGATGGTTAATTTTACGTGTGAACTTGACTATGCCATGGGTGCCCAGGTATTTGGTCAAACATTACTCTGGGTGTCTCTAGAAGGGTGTTTTTGGATGAGATTAACATTTAAATTGGTTGGCTAAGCAGATTGCCATATTATGGCAGGTGAGCCTCGCCCAATCAGTGGGAGGCCTAGTGGAGCACAAAGGGCTGACCCTTCCTGAGGAGGAGCTGACTCTTCCTGCCTGACTACTTTCAAATTGGAACATCGGCTTTTTTCCTGCAGTTGGACTCATACTGAGATGTTGGCTCTGAGATGTTGGCTTGTCCTGGGTCTGTAGCCTGCTGATCTTCAAGCAGGAGCTACACTCTCAGCTTTCCTGCCTCTGAGGCTTCCAGACTCCGGCTGGAACGAAGCCATTGGCTCCCTCTAGTCTGCGTCTTGCTGACTCACCCTGCAGACTTGGGAGTTATAAGCCTATGTAATTGCATGAGCCAATTCCTTACACTGAATCTCTTTCTATGTACATATGCACACTATCATTGGTCCTGTTCCTCTGGGCACCCATGACTAATACAAGAATTTTATCATGGTACAAACCCTTACAGTCATTTAGTGCAGCATTATATTTTTGCACAAAAGACAAATAAGGCCCAGAAAGACCAAGGAATCTGGTAAAAGCTAAACAATAAATGTGTTATAGTCAGCTCTGTTCTTTCTCAGACCTTGCGAGGGTCCTGGAGCAGTCGAGATTATTTATGACAATGCACAGATTTGAATCCAAGTCAAATCTGATGTCAGGAGAGCTGGAAAAAGTGGATCATGTAGATGAAGCAATGATTCTTCCAATGTTAGGAAGTTCACTCCCCTCCAGCAAAAATTTTCTAGACAATTTCTGCAATTATCCCAATTGTTAATTTAACTCCCCTAAAATTGTGATGGTCCCAACTGCCGAGGGGGGAAAAAAACCGTCTCTCTGGTTTCCTTTGCCAGTTTAGTGCCCCTGGAATTGTAGCACTGCAAGACTCACAGGGCAATATTAGCCTGATCCACCGAAAGCACTGCAGGGGTGCGGCAGGCAGAATAACACCCTCCCCCCAAAAACTATGCCCACTCCCTGATGCTCTGAATGTGTGACCTGACATGGCAAAAGGGACTTTGAAGGTGTGATCCAGTTAAGGATCTTGAGAAGGAGAGATGATCCTGGCTTACCTGGGTGGGCCCGAGTGTCCTCACAGGGGTCCTTACAGAGGGCGGTAGGAGGGCCAGGGTGAGAAAAGGAGAGGTGAAGATGGAAGCAGAGGTCAGACAGAGAGAGGGGAGTGGGGAGAGAAATTTGATGTTATGCTCTGGCTTTGAAGCTGGAGGGCAGGGCCACTATCCGAGGAATGCAGGTGGCCTCTACAGTCTGGAAAAGGCCAGAACACGGACTCCCCCTACAGCCTCCAGAAGGAAGGCAGCCACTCAACCTGCTGCGGCTCATTTTTGTGCTCTGACCTCTGGAACTCTAGGATAACATATCTGTGTGTTGTTTTAAGCCATGAAGCTTATGATAATTTGTTACAGCAGCAATAGGAATCTAACACAGTGGGGCTTATAAACATAGATCTCTGGGCCCAATCACTTTTAAGAATTCTAATTCACACCTCCTTCCACCAAATTTCACAGATGTTGTCAATTACCAGACCTACAACAAAGGCTGCATACAAGGAGATCACAGACCAAAGGGAAAGTGAGCGTTTTCAACAGGAAGCACATCTCTTTCCTGATTAAGAAACTTAACCACCACTCACGAATACTGCATATTGGGAGACTGATAGTGATCTGCAACTCTTTGGTGAACACTGACATTCCATTCATTTTGCTTTAGGAGGACAGCTTGCCTAAAGAAATATATTGTCAGTAGATCCTTAAACTGTCTTGTGCTCCTTTACATTTCTTGGGGCAGTTGCCCCTGAGAACCTGGATGTTATTTTGTCTTCACATACACCCAAATCTAAAAGGTGTGGGATTGTGATGATAATCTGTTTTGCAGTGCTGGCTGGCTGGCCACGTTCTGGAACACGCTCCTATCACTCTGAAGGCTCACTAGGTTTGGGGTTGATGAGCACATGCTCAAAAAGCCAGTGGTCCCATCTGTGGTACAGCCGAATCTCTAAGTACAACCTCATGCTTAGACCTATAGGGTGCTCCACGGTGGGACCTGGAGTTGGAATCCCTTATCCACCAGTGTCCCTCAAGGATCAAGACAGCCAGACTCCTCCTGCATCTCTCCCAAAGCTCTGCCCACCCCCCTATTGTTCCACGTGCATGAACTGAGGAATGCACAGTGACCACTGTGTTGATTAATTTTTGTTCCTGATTTCCACCCTCTCAGCAGTCCCATCCTTTGTCCTGTGACTTTGTCTCTCTCCCCTCACTGATGAGCACATTTCCCTGCTGCGCTGATCTTGGCTTTGGCAACTGTATTAGTTTCCTACTGCTGCTGTCATAAATTACCATGACTTGGTGATTTCAAACACCAATTTATTATCTTACAGTTCTGGAGGTCAGAAGTCCAAAAATGGTTCTTTCAGGGCTAAAATCAAGATGTTGGCAGGGGTGTGTTCCTTCCGGGGCCACTAGAAGGGAGGAATTGCCTTTGCAATTTCAGTGGCTGCTCTTAGTCCTTGTTTCTTGCCCCCCCATCCCAGCACCGGCATTACTCTGACTTCTGCTCCCATCATCACATCTCCTTCTCACTCTGATCCTTCTACCCACTTAGGTAATCAATTCAGAATAATCTCCCACCTCAAGATCCTAATTTAAGCATGTCTGTGAAGTCCCTTTTGCTCTGTAATGTAATATATTAACATGTGCTGGGGATTGGACTAGGTATATCTTTGGGAGATAATTATTCTGCACATACAGCAACGTTTCTTGCTTTGTCATAAGAACAAAGGCAGAGCTGACGGTTTGGTGGCTCCAAGGCTGGGTCTAAGAAGGCAACACATGTGTCCACTCATCTCTTTTATGGTCCCGTCATTACCATGAGAAGCACACATCCTGGATAGCTTGCTGTTCAAGGATAATGGGAGGCACATAAGGTAAACCTGAATCCAATCTACAGCTCCAGGCAGGTCAAGTCTAGCTGGCCATGCCCAGTTGACCTTGAGTCAACCAACCCTCAGATGCCTGATTGAGAAGATAAAATGGTCTTCTTATGAAAATACATCCTGGGGCATTTTGTTATACAGCGACATTGTGGTAATGACTAGCTAATACAACAGCATTCAATGCAAAGCTGGACTAGAAAGTGTTGGGCTGTCTGAGGCTTCCAGGACATAAACATTCATTGCCCTGACATGGGGAAGAATTAAAATTGTGCTTGCACTTCTGCTTTAAAATCTCCTTAATCTACCATAATACTTACTGCACTTCCTACTATCTCTTGGACATTGGAGGATCCTCTTACCTGTGAAGAAGTTTCAAGGAGTTTGAAAAAGTATATTCTCACCTGCGCTTCTTCCAGGGACTTAGCTGCTGTTTCCACAAACACGACTCCAAAGAAAATTCAAATTCAATTGCATTACATAGACTTGGTTCGTTTTGTTGGAGACATGAAATGGTCAATAATACAGGTCTTCCTAAAATGACAGTGACATGTCTGTCCCATTTTCTGCTTCAAGTGGGGTTATGTAATAATAATAACTGATCAAAAATTCCAATATACCCACTGACAAGGCATTTTCTTCTGCCATCTGTATCTTAGGGAAGTTAACTGATGATGGTGGTTTGGATTTGACATCACTGGATATTGTGGGAACGAGGAAAATACCTGTTTTACAAACCTGTCTGCATTTGAGGTATATGGATAGAAAAGGAAGTTGCAGATTTAAGATTAGGATGACACTTATTCTTGACATTCAGAGACAATTCAAGTTTCAAATACTCCATCCAGCATATCAGATCACTTGACAGCCAGTATGATCTGATTTGGTGATTGCAATATAAGGGCATGGTGCTTTGATGGATTTTTGAAGATTTTTAACCATTTATTCTCTGCCCCAGGAGGCAAACAATTAGCCAATTTTTTTTAAATCTCTGTAAAATGCTTTAAGATGTTTTCCATGCAGAGACAATTAAGCCAGAAAGAGACTAACTCTAAAATATGCACATTTTTCCGAAAGTTGGATATAATTTTTACTTGCAAAAGAACACTCAAAACATAAATGGAAAATATTCAATATAAAGCTCTCAGCTTCTTTAGAATTGTAATTTTAATTGCTAAGATGAATGCTGTGGCTGATTTAGCACCAGAATCATAATTGACCATAAATTTTCTCTTGTTTTTATAAGCATTCCTGCAAGACTGAATGCAGTTTCAGAGCTGAAGTGAAGCTTCCCCATAAGATGTTGTTATAGATTGAATCATGTCCCCCTAAAAGATGTTGAAGTCCTAATCCCCAGCACCTGTGAATGTGACCTTATTTGCAAAAGGTCAAGTTATAAGATGGGTCATTAAGGAGGGCCCTAATCCAATATGACTGGAGTCCTTATAAAAAGGGGAAATCTTGACAAAGACACAGACATGAGAGAAGGAAAACAATGTGAAGACATAAAGAGATGTGTCCTTCAAACCAAAGCATGCTCACAGATATCAGAACCTAGGACAGAAGCATGGAGCAGATTCTTCCAGCTCTGGGAAGGTACTGACCCTGCCTACGACACCTTGATCTTGGATTTCTAGCCTCCAGAGCTACGAGACAATAAATTTCTGTTGTGTAAGCCACAGAGTTTGTGGTACTTTTTTACAGTAGGCCCGGGAAACTAATACAGTTGTCAGACTTGCTCTAGCTCCTTTGATGTATTACAGATTAGAAGCTATTGATTGCCATATTCAAACGAAATGGCTCAGGCAATCCTACTGTCTCAGCCTCCCAAGTAGCTGGGACTACAGGCATGAGCCACCATGCCCGGCTAATTTTTTTCTATATATATTTTTAGCTGTCCAATTAATTTCTTTCTATTTTTTTTGGTAGAGATGGGGTCTCGCTCTTGCTCAGGCTGGTCTCGAACTCCTGAGCTCAGAA
>CAUYSK010074904.1:0-22152 GCA_963575035.1 Avahi laniger
CAAAGAGTGCAATGTGCACCACGCAATAGGATGGACATATTTGAAACCTGGACTGAGGGGGGGAGGGGGGGCAGGGGCAACATACGTAACCTAAACATCTGTACCCTCATATTATGCTGAAATAAAAAAAAAAAAAAGAAAGAAAGGAGACTTTATGAAAAACATGAAGTGAGAAGCAGTTGAGAGCAACCAGTTTCCTTAATATATTAAGGCATCATGTCACTGTAAAGCCATTTCAGGTATCTTTGTATTTTAATTCATTTTGATGATGATTATTAATGCATCATCCCTTCCAAATTGTGGGTAGGTCTATTGGCATGTTAATAAAAGCAGCTGTGATACAGTGGTGCAAACAACTGGAGATTCATGGCATATACCATATACGATGAAGACCTGATGGAAAGATATTCCTATGAAGTGCCAACCAAATGGCACTTTGATTTCCTTTTTTAAAAAAAAAATCAGATTAGCAATGAGTTGATAATGGTTAAAGCTAGATAATGGGCACATGGTAGTTCATTATACCATTTCTCTACTTTTGTATATAGTTGTGCCTTGGTATCTGTGGGGGATTGGTTCCAGGACATCCCTCAAAGACCAAAGTCCTCAGATGCTCAAGCCCCTTGTATAAAATGATGTAGTATTTGCATATAACCTACACACATCCTCCTATATACTTTAAATCATCTCTAGATTATTTATAATACCTAATACAATATAAATACTACGCAAATAGTTGTTTTTGTATTATTTAGGGAATAAAGTCTGTGCATGTTCAGTACAGATGCAGTTTTTTAAAAATATTTTTGATCCACAGTTGGTTGAATCCACAGATGTGGAACCCACAGATAGAGAGTGCCAACTATATTTGAAATTTTCACTCACACACACGAAACTGATAAAATTAACAAAAGAAATTCTGTATCATATAAGTGTGATGCTCCTATAAAAAGTCCTTAACCTTAAAAATGAAATTCCCTGGCCGGGCGTGGTGGCTCATTCCTATAATCCTAGCCCTCTGGGAGGCTGAGGTGGGAGGTTCACTTGAGCTCGGAAGTTCGAGACCAGCCTGAGCATGAGCTAGACCCTGTCTTTGCCAAAAATAAAAATAATTAGCCAGGCACGGTGGCATGCGCCCGTAGTCCCAGCTAATCAGGAGGCTAGAGCAAGAGGATTGCTTAAGCTTAGGAGTTTGAGGTTGCAGTGAGCTATGATGATGCCACTGTACTCTACCCAGGGCAACTGAGTGAGACTCTGTCTCAAAGAAAAAAAAAAATGAACACCCTCCCCTCCAAAAAAGTGAGAAGTTGTCAGAAAAGAAAAGGAAATGGCCATGTAACTCTTTAGTGTTATCCTCAATGTTTGGTTCTCTTCTCAATTCAACAGCATATTCTCAGCTATGACACAGTGGTGCAAACAACTGGAGACTCGTGGCATATCCCATATGATGAAGACCTGGTAGAAAGATATTCCTACGAAGTGCCAACCAAATGGCTTTGCCTCCATCGAAAAACATAAAGACTTGTACCCCCATGCTGAATTTGTGTTTGACTGCTCTCCTGGTTGCCAGCAGAGCTCTTAAGTTGATGCTTGTTTAAGGCATTGCTTCTCTCCTGAAAATAAAAGGGTTCTATTAACACTGTTTTGTCTGTTGTGTTTATGTGTCAATGAATTGATTTTTAATTAAATGAGATATAACATTTCTTCATAACCAGCAGCAATTTTCCCCCAACATTTATTTTCAGAGGCTTATCCAGAGAACTCAGTGCAGAATGAAGCCTGCATTTCTCTTATTGGACCAACTATTCCACTTAGCTTGGGTGACAAGTAGTGCTTCTGGTATCCATTTTGCTACTTGTGACCTCACCTTCCAGGCCCACTAATAGTAGGACGAATCCTTCTGGCCCTGGGCCAGTCATGTTGTTTCTAAACCCCTTCTTCCATCTCTGACATAGTCTCATTCTCTATATGTTATCCTCTACCCACATGGAATCATTTATGGTGCTCTGTGATAAACTGGCCAAAATAGCAAACGCTCACTAGCAACTTTTAACTGTTTATCGTCCAGTGATTGGGGTTGGAAAAGAGGGGGCAGTCACTTCTCTTTAGACTATAATGGTTTCTTCTTCATTCTATAATTCCGTTTCCAAATTGGCTCCACATTTTGTGAACACTATTAATTCCATCATTCAGTATAAGGACTTCATAAAGTATACAAATTTTTTTCATTTAGTCAAATTTGACTTAGTTTAACAAAGTGATTAAGTTTTAATTGTTGCCTTTCTCTTTTACCTACTTGCTAGGCAGCTTACACCTTACTGGCCCTTGATTTCAGCTGAAAATATTCATGTCTGTACCCCTTTATGACAGTTCTTTCCTTACCCATACATACTATATGACATAATATTCAAGAGCAGGCAGAACTAATCTGTGGTGATAAAAACCAGAATAGTAATTGCCTGAGGAAGGGGCCATGAGAGAACTTTCTATGAGTGATAGAAAATTCTATATATTGATGTGGGTAATGAATGGAAACATAGGAATATGTGTACATTAGTTAAAATTCATCACACTAAATATTTAAAATTGACGCATTTACATTTATGACAATAAACCTCAAAAAAGTATGTTAACATAAAAAAAGATAATTATTTACATAAACAATGACTCATTTACATAAAACTGTATAATGTATATAAACAGGATGTGTATTATGCACAGAGAGACAATTCAGGAAAATCCAAGAAGGGGCTGTTTGATCTTCAGACCCGTTTACTAGATTCAGCATTACTATATACCTATACAAAAGAACTCTCCAAGAAAATGTTTGATAAACTGAGAGCATTAAAAGATACTGAGAATCAGAAACCTCTCATAAATCCAATCTGCTTATTTTCTAAATTTCCAGAACTACATACTTAGAAAACTGTGCACTAAGCAACTAAACTTTTTTAAGGAACTATACTAGTTTTAAGAAAAAAAAATTTTAAGAAGAAAAAAGCATTTAGTGAGCTCATCTAAAAGCTTAATGCAAATTCCCAAGAAGGAGCACACATATAGATGGGGGCAGATACAAGAAGAATCCTAGAACTTCAGAACAGGAATAAACCTTGACGAACATAAAGATCAAGAGTCACATTTTCGAGATGAGGAGCAGATCCAGAAAGATGACAAGGTTTCCTCGAGTCCCACAGCTAGTTAGTGCAAACGTTTCAGCTATAAGCCGCCTCTTCTGATTCCCAGTCAGATATTCTCTCTGGACACTGATTTAGGCTAGAGTAATTCATAAAAACTCAGACTGAATGGTAGCACATACCATTTATTTAGATTTAGAAACTTTGTTCTTGGCCACATAAGAGAAGGGGGAAAGAGTGAGAGGAGGGGAACAATGGAGTACTTCTTTAAGCGTATCCTGAATGGCTCCCCGGTGTAGAACGTTGTGGAAATTACATTTTTAAAAAACTCTTTAATACCATTTGCAAACAAAGCCCTAACTTCTGTTTGAGATAAATTGAATGCATCTGTCCTCTTTCCAGGAGTGGGACCCATTCTAGGGCTGCTCAGAGTAAGGTGCACTGCCACAGTGACCTTGGGGAGTGCAGGGATTCTTTGAAGGAAAGCAGCTGGTACACTTAGGCTGCCGTTTGTGTTCTGATCTTGAGTGAAACAAAAGCTACTGGTCAAGCAAGGCCCAGGACACAACAAAAAGAAGTCACTGTTTAAAAAGCTGCGTTCTGGCCGGTGCGGTGGCTCACGCCTGTAATCCTAGCTCTCTGGGAGGCCGAGGCGGGCAGATTGTTTGAGCTCAGGAGTTCGAAACCAGCCTGAGCAAGAGCGAGAACCCGTCTCTACTAAAATTGGAAAGAAATGAATTGGACAACTAAAAATATATAGAAAAAATTAGCCGGGTATGGTGGAGCATGCCTGTAGTCCCAGCTACTCGGGAGGCTGAGGCAGGAGGATCGTTTGAGCCCAGGAGTCTGAGGTTGCTGTGAGCTAGGATGACGCCACGGCACTCACTCTAGCCCGGGCGAAAGAGTGAGACTCTGTCTCAAAAAAAAAAAAGCTGTGTTCTGGGCTGACCTCAGTGTCTCATGCCTATAATCCTAGCACTCTGGGAGGCTGCTGCAGGAGGATTGCTTAGGCCAGGAGTTTGAGGTTGCAGTGAGCTATGATGACGCCACTGCACGCTAGCCAGGGCAACAGAGTGAGACCCCATCTCAAAAAAGAAAAAACAAAAGTGTTCCGGATTGTTAGTGTTTTTAAAGTCAGTTATGAATAATGAAGCTTTGAAAGGGCATTGACTCTGCCACTTAAAAGTATTTCTAAAGTACTTTGTGCTTCCCTCTGGCATGCCCCTGCATTTAAACTATCTTTTCCTCCTGCTGTTCTCAGACTCAGTAAAGAGAAAATCTCAAGGGAAAAGCCCGAGTTGATTCTCTAGGGCTCTCTTGGGACTACCTCATCTGAGGTGGCTTGTTCTTCATATGAAATTGATTTTTCTCTTAAAGTTTGCACTTAAATATAATTACTGTTTCCTTGGTCCTCTAGCAGATTTATCACTTTAACTGTCTTAAGGTACTATAAAATGTCTGATATATATTCAACATTAGATCTCTTCTTCCCTGATAGCTTCATTCTAAAGCAGGAATGGAAAGGAAAGGTGTATTATATAGGCACCTGAATTCTTCTCCATCACAGTCAGTCTTATCTTCATTTGTTAAAAATCGAAATTATCAAGGCAATCAGGTGCAAAGCTAAATGGAGTCCAGATCTGGTAACTTGCCCATCCTTTATCAATTCAGAATTCAGCGTGAAAAATGTGTAAGGGAGCCCTGATGGGAATGACAGGGAGTATGGGAACACAGAGCACTGTGATGAAATGATGGTATTTAGATGTGAGCATTCTTTTAAGACTCGAACTTAAGCAGATAGAATTCTCAGTAATGGGGACAAGGTAGCTGCTAAAGCCTCCTGTTGCCCACAAGCAAGGAGTAGAGCTTCCAGATAAAATATAGGACTCCCAGTTAAATGTGAATTTCAGATAAATAACAAATAATGTTTAGTCTAAGTATATCCCAAGTATTGCAGGGACATACTTATACTAAAAATATTCATTGTCTATCCAAAATTCACATTTAACTGGACGACCTGTATTTTTATTTGTTAAGTCTGGCAACCCTAGGAGGAAATGACATGAGAGAATGAGGAGTAGGGAAATGAGGCATCTATATAGCCCAGTAGCTACGGGAAGCAGGAGGGGAGCAAGAATAAGAAAGGAAGTTAGTAAAAGGCACTTAGGAGGATGAAAAAGGAAGACCAGCTTTTCCCTGTCCTGTCCCAGCCAATGACAAGCAGTCTGCTTGGTCTATGCTGTGTAAACATAGGGAGTGCCGTTCAGATAGCTACCTAGAGGAAGCCATAGAAAATAGTGGGATGAAAGAAAATATAAGAGACAAGAGCACAGATGAGCAAATACAATAAATTTGAGAAATAATCTCTAATTTTCTTTCCTCATCTCCATTTTATGCTGTTTCATAATTCCCTGAAGCTCTCTCTACGCAAGTTTGTTCTTTGCTGGCAGTATTTGATCTGACCAGTGCTTCCAGAGACTCTACTACATACACAACTTGCTTTCAACTGGGAATTGAAATAAACAGGAAGACAATTATCTAGTCACCGATAGCAGCTAAAAATAGTTTGTTTTGCTACTAAAGTGCCCTTATGAGTATATGCTTATCAAATGAATTGAGTTATTAAGATAATCATGATAATGTGTTATAAATAGCAGTGACATATGAAGATTTTTTGTAACTTCTGACAAGAAATTTGGTGTAGAAGATTAATTTCAACCACGTTAAAATGACTACCCCAATCATCTCTTTGGTGCTATTTAAAAGAAACAAATACTTGAGAAATCATTGGTAGGGGCTTTAATTTCTAATATGTTAGACATTCATTTTAATGAGTTAAGATCAGATTGTCTCATCACTCTCAGCTGGACTAGAACATTATTTGGTATCAAGTACAGTTCACTTCTGTAAAAGAGGTTTCTTGTGCTTTCTATGACTGCATCAGAACAGAGAATGTCAGTGTCCCGAGGGTGCCAATGGAATTCCCTGACAGTTCTGTCTGTGGCTCTGCTGGAGCAGAGCAGTGTCCTAGGCTGGGAGAATGGGATGGAGCCTCCACCTGTTGAAATAGATTTCTTTGGAGATGGCTACGGCAGGTCTTCGGAAAAGTAAGTCCCTCGCTCAGATTTGTTGCTTAAGTTGTACTGTATTACTAATTCTTTGAAATAAGTCATTCTTATATTTTCTTCCTCTTTTCAAAGACCTTGCCCTAGAATCCAAAGCTGCATTTTTTCTATCCTCTATTCCACAGGTGAGCAATGTATTGCTATTAAGTTTTCATATATACATATGCCTATTTTTCTGTACATATATATACCCACTTTTTAAAAAAGTATCATTCTCTATAAACTCTTTTGTAACATTTTTTTTTCACCTGACAGAGAATGAAAACTTTTCCTTGTTCTTATAGTCTTTTTTTTTTTTTGAGGAATAAAGTCTGTGTTGGGCTCAGACCAGGAATCCGTGGGTCTTGAGGAACTCCGTATATTTGTCAGTTTTCTTCTCCACATTCTTTTCGACCTGATTCCGTAGACTTATGAGCTGCTTTTTCTTCCAATAGTGGATCTTGGCCTTCTCTTTCCTCTCCTCCTCCAGGGTAGCTGTCACTCCCTGATACTTCCAGCCAGTCTCATGAGCCAGGCGCCCCAGGTAGGCAAATTTTCTTGTAGGCTTCAGACGCACAACCTTGAGGGCAGCAGGAACCACCACCCACTTTTTCTTGTCATAGGGTGGTGGGATCCCATCAAACACCTTGAGACAGTCCAGAGCAGCCTGGCCTCGCTTGGTCCTGTGGGGCAGCATGCCCTCCACAGTCTGCCAGAAAATGTGGCTGGGGGCCTGGAAATGGTAGAGACCACAGGACGGGTTGGTGTTCATCTCCTTGTGAAGGAAGGCCAGGTACTTTAACTTGTTTCTGTAGAAATTGCCAGAAATGTTGATGCCCTTACAGCGCACAACCACCACCTTTCACCCCAGTGGTACCTGTTTGGCCACAATGGCCACCAAGCAGCCCAGGAGATGGCCTCTGCCTGCCCCTCCACCATCTTCAGGAGCCAGCTGCCTAGGAAATATTCTTATAGTCTTCTACTACTTCTTCCTCATGTATTCTAATCATAATGATGTAAATTCATAAGAAGGAGCAGCCAGCTTAAGTTAGGGCTTTGCTGTATCCCATAAGATACTACTTGCATAGCTGTAAACTCACAAACTTCTGCTTAAAGCTTGCTTGAGTTCAGAAGGAAATTTGGGTTCCAGGAAGCTGTCATCCTGATAATAGCTGTTGGCTCAAATTAAGGGTCACGTCCTTTGGCACCTAGTCCTTTTCTGGCAGGAGTGGTCAAATCCTTGATGAAATGGGTCTTTTCCAAGTCAAGGCCTCTGATCTCCAACTCCTTTCTTTTCTTATTGAAAAGAAAGTCTAAGGAGGAATGGCTGCTTTACACAGATAAAAAGCTTTTTATTTTTTTAAAGCAAATCATGTGATTCTTTTTGTTCATTAACACACCAACGGACGTTTATGTGAGGAAATCAGTATTGAACAGTTTGTGCTTTATAAATGCCAATAGAATATATTTTTCTCCCACTGCCACTGCCAGTGTGACCAGAGATTTCAACTCCATATGCATTCTAATCTCGTTGTTTCTTAACTCTGGTCTCATGCTTTTTGTTTGTAAGAGAGATAGGGTCTCACTATGTTGCCCAGGCTGGAGTACAGTGGTTATTCACAGGTGCAGTCATAGCACACCGCAGCCTCCAACTCCTGGGCTCAAGCAATTCTCCTGCCTCAGCCTCCAGAGTAGCTGGGACTACAGGCACCCACCCCCGTGCCTGGCTGGTCTTGTAATTTTTGCCCCCCTGTGAGATGACCAACCTGGACATTTTTGAATACTTAAAACAGCTCTAGTTTCAGGATTTTAAACTTTCAAGTTCCTCATTTTGACCACAACCTCCTTACCTGCCCCACTCCTCCAACCCAACCACCAGTTCCTTGAGCTGTTCCTAGGCCTGTCCCTTCCTCACCTAGGAGGGCTCTATTGCCTGTCCCCATCTGACTCACTTGCCTTCTTCGCCACCCTACCTCTCAGAGCATTCATGTGAGGAATGGCTTCCACAGCAGTGCACATTCTTTCATTCTTTTTTACCTACTGTTGTGTCTATCTTTTCAATTCCAAACTTAATTTTGAGTAGCCCCAGACCATTCCATTTTCTCAGTATTGCTAGAAAAACTATACCGTTGGAACTTCACTCCCACTTGAAGGTCCTTTCTTATATCTTGCATTGAATTCTCACTAATCTCCCAACCTTTGCAATCTTAACTTGAAAAACAGCTAATCTCCTGGAACCTCCACTTCCTCTTGTGTTAAGTGGGGAGGGTAGGCCACAGCAGTACTTCTCAAACTTTAATGGGCATAGAACCGCCTGGGGATCCCACTTAAAATGCCAGTTCTCATTCAGGTCCGGCATGCCTGATCATGCCAATGCTAAGACCTTAATTTGAGTAGCAAGGGTCTCAATAGGAGCTCCATGATTATTTTAAAAAATAGTAATAAAACAACACTTGTGATTCTAAGTCCTGAGTCACAACCTCACCATTCTCACTCTTAGGAGAGACTGAACCAGACACTAAAAGCCATCTTTATGAGCCTCTTCAGCAATGTTTGCCCTTTCCAATAACTTTCCTATCCTGAATCTTTTCTCTTTTTCCTTCCTGGGTTACTTCTTCTACCTGCATCCATACTTTCCCTTTTTGCTTAGTTGGGATCTTCTTCTCTCAGTTAATCTCTTTCCACTGGCTTTTTCCTATCTACTTACAAATACCTTTAGGCTTCTGGCCCACCAAAACTGTGCTTCCCCAGGGGTAGTTTCACAGCAGACTTCTCAAAGGAAGGAGCCATCCCTACCCATAGTTTCTTTCCAATTCCACATTTGCAGCTGAACATCTTCATCTGAGTAGCCTTTGAACACTCGGACTCAACCACCTTGAATACAACTCACTCATTCATAATAGTGTTATAATGTTAATAATAAAATTGGAAGTAACTAAATGTTCCAAACAAGGGAAGGAAGAAATAAATAAACAATTTTATTTTTTCCTTTTTTTTTTGGAGACAAAGTCTTACTGTGTTGCCCGGGCTAGGGTGCCGTGGTGTCAGCCTAGCTCACAGCAGCCTCAAACTCCTGAGCTCAAGCGATTCTCCTGCCTCAGCCTCCCGAGTAGCTGGGACTACAGGCATGTGCCACCACGCCCAGCTAATTTTTATATATATATATGTATATGTATATGTATATGTATGTATATATTTTTAGATTGTCCAGCTAATTTCTTTCTATTTTTTTTAGTAGGGACGGGGTATCGCTCTTGCTCAGGCTGATCTCGAGCTCCTGAGCTCAAACGATCCGCCGGTCTCGGCCTCCCAGAGTGCTAGGATTACAGGCGTGAGCCACCGCGCCCGGCCGTAAATAAACAATTTTAAATGATGCAATGATTAAAATGATACTTTGTGGCTAGGCAGGTGGCTGATGCCTGTAATCCTAATACTCCGGGAGGCCAGGGAGGAAGATTGCTTGAGCTCAGGAGTTCAAGGCCAGCCTGAGCAAGAGCAAGACCTCATCTCTACTGAAAATAGAAAAATTAGCCAGATGTGGTGCTAATTAGCCAGGTGTAGTCCCAGCGGCTCGGGAGGCCGAGGCAGGAGGATCGTTTAAGCCCCGGAGTTTGAAGTCGCAGTGAACTATGATGACACCACTGCACTCTAGCCTGGGGGACATTGCGAGACTCTGTCTCAAGAAAAAAAAAATGATACTTTGTGTGTTGGCATGGAATAAATGATAAAGCAGCTACAAAATGGTATGTGTAGTATGATCACATTTTTTTAATAGGAAGGAAGGAAAGAAGATACTTGGAGGAGAATGTCTGAAAGGAATAACAGTTTATTGATTTCAAAATGTTTAATAGGTATCTCTCTGGTTTTGGGGATTATAGATGATTTTTACTTTCTCTTCATCTTCTGCACAGTCTGAAATTTTTACAGTATGTAAAAATTGTTAGACTGGAACTCTTCCTGCTTCAGTTTCTACTAAGGTACAAATACATTAGATTCCAAGATTCCCAGATGAGTGTGAGGCAGACACCCATATGCGGAATTTGTAAAAAGAATAAAAGGGGATTTGCCTCATAAATCCTGGCCCCCTCAGCCAGGCCAAAGATATAAAGGAATCAGAGGAAAGAGAATGATAAAGGTGTTTCTTTGGAGACAGCCATTGCCATTCTCTGGTTTTCTTGGGTGCCCTCTGACCCCAAGACCCCAGGAAAGATGTCTCAATATGAGGACTTGGGGCACCTTCTACAGTACAGAGCACACAGAGAGCTGGTGCCTGAGAAAGCTAAAGCCACTGTAGTTGGGCCCTGCCTCTGCCTGGGAATCTGAAGGGTGACAGAGAAGGGTTGACCAGGGGCACTGGAATAGGAGCCAAAGAGGACTGCTGCCTTGAAATGGGACTGCACTGCGTGTTTCCTGAAGGCCACATAGGGACCAGATAGATAGGGAGAGAGCTGCCTTGGAGTTGTCTTGGATTGGAGGGGAACTCTGGATGCCCAGGGGTTGAGGAAAGTGCTGCAAGTGGCCACCTAGATAGAAAGATACGGGCCCAGCAGAGAACCACTGAAGAGCCTAGAAAAGCGGCCAAGAGAGGAAGCATCAGCTTTAACCATCTGCCAGGCTCACTAGAGAAACAAGCTTTAAACATCTGCTGGACCTAGAAAGCATTAAGCCACCCACCCTCACCTCTCCTCCTCATCCTAACCTTCCGCTGCTCATCATCTCCCTTTGCTAGAGCAAAATAACAGTCAGCTGGTGGGGGAGGAATTGAGCCAGGAGTGATTAAAGAGGAAAGGCCAACCATACCCCCACCCCTTCTCCACTGGAGACTTCAGTCTGAAGCCAACCTAAGCTGATGGAGTACAAATGATACAACACTGTTTGGAATTTTCATTGTTATAGAAGTGGATATTCTAATTTTGGAATTGTGTGTGCATTTGTTAAAGTGATCTTAGTACTGTGTATTATCTAAGAGGAACAGAGAAGTAATGGGACCTGCCAGAGTTTTCACCTAAAGGGAGGAAGAATCAAAGGAAGAGTGGAGTATAAAAATCAAGTTGTATCACAGTCTGTTCATTGCATTCAGAAGCTCTCTTAGGCCCCCTTTCATCATTTCTTACCCCCACAAAAGTAACCACTATCTAGTCTTCTAATGGCATGGATTCATTTTGTGTGTTTTATACTTTATATAAATGGAATCATTCAGGATGTGCTCTTCTGTATCTGGCTTCTTTCATTCAACATGTAAGGTTCACCCATATTGTTGCATGTAGTTGTATTTCATTCATTTCATTACTATATAATGTTCTATAGCATGAATTTACCACAATTTATCCATTCTACTGTTGATAGGCATTGGATAGCTTCCACTTTTTGCCTAGTACAAATAGTGGTGCTGTGAATAATGTATTAATTTTTTTTTTCAAGACAGGGTCTTTGCTCTGTCACCCGAGCTAGAATGCAGTGGCACTATCATAGCTCACTGCAGCTTCAAATTCGTGGGCTCAAGTGATCCTCCTGCCTTAGCCTCCCAAGTAGCTGGGACTACAGGCATGCCACCATGCCTGACTAATTTTTCTATTTTTGTAGAGACAAGGTCTCCTCAGGCTTGTCTCTAACTCCTGGCCTAAAGCATTCCTCCCACTTAGACCTCCCAAAGTGCTAGGATTACAAGCGTGAGCCACCACGCCCAACCCAAAACGTAATTGTAATCATGCCACCCTCCTTGCTCAAAAAATTAAATCTCTGGCCGGTCGCAGTGGCTTACGCCTCTAATCCTAGCACTTTGGGAGGCTAAGGCAGGAGGATTGCTTGAGGCCAGGAGTTCAAGACCAGCCTAAGCAAGAGCAAGACCCTGTCTCTACAAAGAAGTCCAAAAATTAGCCGGGCATGGTGCTACCCGCCTGTAGTCCCAGGTACTAGGGAGGCTGAGGCAGGAAGATGGCTGGAGCCCAAGAGCTGGAGGTTGCAGTGAGCTGTGATGATGCCACTGCACTCTAGCCTGGGTGACAGAGCAAAACCTTGTATATAAAAAAAAAAAAAAGTTAAATGTCTCCACATTTCCTTCCAAGTAGAGCTTAAATTCCTTAGCTTAGCATTCAGCCTCCTCTCTTCATTTGTACCCCAATCCAGAATATTTTGTGTCCTAGTCAAGCTAGCCCATTGCCTAGCTTACTCTAAGCACAGGCACTTTTTTCTTCCTCTGCTTCTCTGTTCATGCCATTCTCACTCCATCCTGCACTGCGATACCTCCCGCATTGTGCCTAACATCTCACCACTTGTTAGAATCTTGCCTGTCTTCCCAGGCTGAGCTTGGATAGACTTCTTCCAGCAAGCAGTCTTAACATTCCTTCTGGCCCATCTGCATCTAAGGTCATTTCCTCATCGGCACTGCTCTGTTACACTTTTCCTTATATATCACAAACTGCCTTGGGCTAGCTTTGCTTTCATTCATGTTTCATCTTCCCCACTGAATTCTGGTGGGAACCCCAATTAGTTCATCTGTGTGTCTCCCAGTGCAGCTAGGCCAGGCTCTTGCTCATAGAAGTGGCTCAATAAATGTTGTTAAATTACTGTGGAGGCTGGGCGAGGTGGCTCACACCTGTAATCCTAGCACTGTGGGAGGCCACGGCTGGAGGATAGCTTGAGCTCAGGAGTTGGAGACCAGCCTGAGCAAGAGCGAGACCAGGGTGTAGTGGCACATGCCTATAGTCCCGGCTACTTGGGAGGCAGAGGCAGGAGGATCACTTGAGCCCAGAAGTTCAAGGTTGCCGTGAGCTAGGCTGACACCATGGCACTCTAGCTTGGGTAACAGAGCAAGACTCTGTCTCAAATAAATAAATAATAAATTACTTTGGATAAGTTGTTTGAAAATGCCTTGTTGATTTTTACCTCTAATACCCACTTCTCCTTCAAGTGAATTCCCCTCTTGCTCCTTGGTATTTTGTATGTGAGCTGTCTAAGCAGGAACTTAGTCTATGGTGTCTGGTGCCACACTGATCCTCAAAAAAGAATGTTAACCTCTCAATGCTACCCTCTATAATCATACCATAGCTTAAGTGAATTAAAGATTTATCTATTAAGCATCTACTATGTACATGGCACTGTGGTAACTGGAATAACACTTGCTATGCACTTGTAAGACATCATCCAAGAGTTTTTAATCTTTGGAATGTTTTAATGTCTAAATCTGCTATTCATGGTTGATTTTTGAAACTTGCCTTTGTTTCACCACTATCGATAAAATGCACTTTGGTTGAAGTGTGGGGATCCCAGCTGAGGGCCATGAAGTCATTTTAAAGCAAGTAGAATATAAAACTGGAGCACTATCTTGCTTTCCCATCAATAACTGTATTCTCAAAAACTAGTTCCTAACTTAGTGACTGAAAATATTGGTTAAAATAATGAGAAACTTCATTCATTTGTGTTCTCTTTCTCCCTCTCTCCAATTACCCGAAGAGAACTTGGTTCATTCTGAGCATTAGAGATGACTTAATTCTGTGGTAAGAAAATAGGAATTAGAGGAAGCCAATTAGGAAACCTCAAGGAAGAGGAAGTGTCTCCAGGCTAAAGGGAAGGCTGTTGAGTCTTATTTCCTCCCTGCTCTTGACTCACTATCTCGGTGCCTGGCCAACCCCTGCACCTCCCTTTCCCCACCATGGAGAAAAGAGTGCACAAAGTCTAAGATTCATAAAGATTCCTATATGGAGGGAAACACCATGGGTAGGGAAATCTCAGTGAACTGATTGATTCCTATTCCCCATCTACATTCATGGTGAGGCTACATGTGTGTGGACAGGGTAGATAAAAGAATTGGCTGCTTTCCAAATTAAGAAGACAAACTAAGTTTCACTTCTGAATAATAGCAGTGTACAGGGCAGGCCCATGCAGTATGTACTTGCTTTTATTCTTTACTAGAGATAGATCAAAATGACCCAAAATCCAGGCCTTACTCACCCAAGCCCCTCCTTACACAAAGAGAAGCTGAGTTCAAGTCTACTCGCAGATAGCTTATTTTCACTGTAGTGGTTAATATATTTTACTCTATGCCTTTAAAGTGGGTACTGCATGCTCACCTGTTTGAAAAAAGAAGAAACTGAGGTCATGATCACCAGGTAGCCTGTGACAAAGCTTCAGATTCAAACCCAGTGCGTCTGACACTCATGGCACAGCCTCACCGTGATCAAAGCTCAGGACCTTCCTTTTCTCTCCCGCATCTTATTTTTCACTGGGACATTTGCTGTTCTCAAGCTGTGAAGAACTTCCTGTGTTATCATGCCTAAGGGGAAGTTGTGTGTTAAAACCACCAACGGTTAAGCCCAAGCCAGCTGGGGTCTTCCATTGCCTCCTCCAGTATTCTGGGGAGACCCATGAGAATTCTCAGTGTTTCTCAAAGTCCTTGACTTCCAGAAACAAGAGATCAGCTGAGCATTGGGTCTTCATTTAAGAAGAGTTTGGAAAAACGAAAGAAACATCAAAAGTTTTAAGAAGATAATAGTGAAGTTGTTTTAGCTAAAAATCAAGGGTGAACTGAAAAGCTAAAGATTTTGGCCCTGTAGAAAGGTTAATGGATAATTGTATTTAAATGTCCTTTGGGTTGAGCTGATACAATTTTATTCCTTCTCAAACCAAAGGACAACATTTATCATTCTGGGGAATGGCTGAGAGAATCCAGGCACGGAATTATATTGACTGGTAAGGAAGAGGGTGGTACAGAAGGGAAATAATGAGAGCTGTGTGACTGCTATGTTGACAGAGACACTGTCTTGCCCCCACCATTGGTGCTGGAGGCTGATATCAGGAACATTCTACTCGATGTCCACACTAGATGTTATGGACAAAGGGCTGAGGAGTGTTGCTTTATTGGAATTTGGTCAGTTAAGGGGTTGGAAGGGCTAATGAGTAAAACATGACCAATTTGCCTCATGTAAGTCACAGAAGTCACGCTGCATCCCACATTTGGTGCCCCATTTGTCCCTTCTTTACCCATAAATGATATAACTAGAATATAGAGAAATCGCCCTTTTCTCCTTCCCCAAGACTCATCCAAAATGACTGAAGTCCTTGGTAGCAACCATAGCTACTAGGGTGCAGAAAGAAATACAGAACTGAGATTGGTCTGAGAAAAAAAACAAAAGAAGGTGCCAGGTTGGATGGCTCACACCTGTAATCCCAGCACTTTGGGAGGCCAAGGCGGGAGGATCACTTGAGACCAGGAGTTCGAGACCAGCCTGAGCAACATAGTGAGACCCCCCCCATCTCTACAAAAAAACAGAAAAATTAGCCAGGCATAGTGGCACGCCTACTAGTGCCAGCTACTTGGGAGGCTGAGGCAGGAGGATCACTTGAGCCCAAAAGTGATGCCACTGCACTCTAGTCCGGGCAACAGAGCAAGACCCTGTCTCAAAAAAAAAAAAGGAAAGATACAAATAGAACCAGGTTCTTGCCCTCAGCAAGTCCTCTGAGGAAGTTCTGGATTGGTGAATGTCTGGCCAGAGAGCTGGGCAGAGCCCTACCTCCCTCTCACTGTTTCCCAGAGCTGCTACATCCCTAGCTCTGTCCTTGCCAAACCTGCCCTTTGGGGCCTCTTAACATCAGGAAATCCCAACTGTCCTGAGATACTCTATTACTAGTGGCCGATTCACAGAGCATTGTGTTTCAACACCTGCTGATATCATATGGAAAAGAAACATAGGCTTCATTTTTCTATTCCTTGCCTCACTGAAACTACCAACAGAGCATCTTAAGCCAAGGGCTAAATTCTTATCTTGCCTTCAAACGCCATGTGATGCAGGATGTTTTCAGTCACTGGGAATCTATGCTGCCACTTTATACTTTTGCCCAGTGGGTACCCCCTACCTTCCACCTACCTCCACCCCCAGGGGAGAATGTGGGCCTTGCCAAATGGAGGCCCCCAGGAGATTTTCCAAGACTCACGAGATGTCAAGTCATCTCTAAAACTTTTCAAAAAACCAGAAAGTCATTTCAAAAAGTCTTAACTTGGTGGCCCCACAGAGAGGAAGATCAAAGTTTCCACACAGACATAGCAATTCTGCCCCACAGGCTTGTGTTAAAGCTACTGGAGTGTTGGTACCCAGACTTTGGTGAAAGCTCCCCAACTCAGGGGAAAGTCCATCTGGGTGAGTAGTTTAGCTGCTGCCTGGCACTCAATGGCATATATTCATGAAGTCTGCTGCCAGGGGATTTCCCATTATAATGGAATCAGCAAGGGTTTTGTCTTTCTGAAAGATTCCCAGAGGAATTCATTTGCCTATGTGGAAAAATCTCAAATTCTAATGTAAAATCTCTGACCTTTTAGGGGATTGAATTTGGATTTTTCATTTAATCACAAACCTTTTTTTTTTTTTTTTTGAGACCGTTATCTGTTGCCTAGGCTAGAGTGCAGTGGTATCATCAGAGCTCACTGCAACCTCAAACTCATGGGCTCAAATGATCCTCCTGCATCAGCATCCTAAGTAGCTGGAATTACAGGCACATGCCACCATGCCTGGCTTTTTTTTTTTTTTTTTTTTTTTGTAGAGACAGGGTCTTGCTATGTTGCTCAGGCTAGTCTCAAGCAATCCTCCTATCTCGGCTTCCCAAAGTGCTAGGATTACAGATACAAGCCACCAAGCCCAGCCACAAATCTTTTCTAATAAAGAAAAACAATCCAACATAATAGGAAACCCAAATAGAATGCACATTTAATGAATGCTGAGTGCTTATTTCATACTAGGAACCGTTTGGTATTGATACACTGGTGAGCAAAGCAAATGTGACCACAGCCCTCAAGGAGCCTGAGGTTCTAATTCTAGCTTTCAATTTATGTTCAGATGGGAAATAAAGTTGATTCCTTCCAGGAGGTATCCTTAAGAATATTAAAACGTATATACCATTGTAGGGCCGGGCGTGGTGGCACATGCCTGTAATCCTAGCACTCTGGGGGGCTGAGGAGGGAGGATGGCTTGCTATCAGGAGTTCAAGACCAACCTGAGCAAGAGCGAGACCCCCGTCTCTACTAAAAATAGAAATAAATTAGCTGGGCAACTAAAAATAGAAAAAATTAGCCGGGCGTGGTGGTGCATGCCTGTAGTCCCAGCTACTTGGGAGGCAGAGGCAGAAGGATTGCTTGAGCCCAGGAGTTTGAGGTTGCTGTGAGCTAAGCTGACGCCATGACACTCTAGCCCGGGCAACAATGTGAGACTCTGTCTCAAAAAAAAAAAACATATATATATATGTATGTATGTATATACACACACACACTATCCTAAATCCCATGCCTCTTTCAGGGCCCACCTTAAATGCAACCTCAAGAAGGGGTTAAGATTTGTTTGAATGTGTGAAATAATTCTCACAGCCTGCATTGTGTGTGATTTGAAATACCTCATCACTGCAAGGCAGTGAACATTCAGAGCCACGTCTATATGGGAAGCAAAGGCTTGCAGCTATGAAAACATTCCTCAGTTGTTCCCTTTCTTTCTACAGTTTTCAGTTCCACTTAACAGTTATTTATTGAACTCCTACGAGGCAAGCCATGGGCGTGGGGTAATGGAGAGTACAGAGATGAAAAGTACCCTGCCTCTGCCCTGCCTATTTTTGGTGAAGCCCAGACATATAATTCTTTAAGTTAAAGCATTTAATTGCCAATATTTGACGTACAAAATGGCCATTTCCTCTGGTTCAGGTTAATAAAAGATTCAGATTATATGCAGTGGACATATAGGGGAGAAAGAGATAGACTAGCAGATTTGAGCTTCTTAGGAGAGGAGATGGGAATGTGGCGGTCCTTACAAGAGAGATAAGGGTATGGAGGAGTTTGAGGTGTGATCAGGCAGTGCAGATCCAAGCAGTGCTGTGGAACGTAGCCCTTGAATAAAAATAGAAGGATGAAGTGGAAGAGAAGTTGGAAAAGATAGGTGGAGGTCAACTTGTAGACAGCTTCAACACTAACCTAGAGACTAGATTTTATTCAGTAGTGAGGAGCCCAAAGGAATCTAGGCAGAGAAACAATCTAATGGGATCTTGCTCTAAAAAAAAATGTTTCCACAAGAAGAGACTCTACTGTGCCAGAGTAAATGTAAAAAGGGTCTAAATTTGGACAGTGGAAATGAGAATGAAAAGCAGGCAGGCAGAATAATTCCATAGGAATAATCAACAGCATTCAGTAACTCACCAAATAGGAAGGCAACAATAATAACAGCCACCATTTGATAAGTGCTTATTATATGCTAAGTATTTTGTTTAGAACTTCTTTGCCTTTTCTCATTTAATCTTCACAATGGCCCCCATAAAGTAGATCTTATTCTCCAAATTTAACAGATAAAGGAATTCAGACTTAGGGAGGCTGCATAGGGTTCACAGAGCTAGTAACTGTCACAGATGGAATTTAAATTCAGGTTTAAATAGAAAGGGATGCACTCTAACTCCTATGCTATAAGGGATTCATTCATTCAACTAATATTAATTGAGCACTTAATATATGTGAGGAGTTATTCAAGTTGCCTGAGTTATATCATTGAACAAAACAAAGATCCTTGCCCTCACGGAGCTTAGATTGGGGGGGAGGGAGGACAATAAACAGTGAACAAAGTGAGCAGAATAAGGGAGATCACGAGTGTATGGAGGCAGAGTGGGGAAGTGTTAAGGAATTAAGACTGCTACAAGGTTTTGACTCTGAGGACCTGGAAAGCATGATACGAGAGGCAGCAATTGACTTGAGAGGGAAGAGATAAGGAGTTCTGTTGTGAACATGTTGGGTTTTGAGCTGTTATGTATCTCAGCATGAAAACATCCCATAGGCAATTAGAGAAGAATGAGCTCCAGAAAAGGGTCCAGCTAGAGAACTAACTTTGAGAGACATCAGCGTAGCTGGCTGTTCAGGCTGTGGAACTGAGTTCATCCTCCTAGCAGCCTTGCTGAGAACTTTTTATCTATGTCCATTCAGGCAAACTGTAGGAATTACAGTACACCAGGCTCTCTCAAAGTCTGGAAGAAAACAAAAGTACTCAAAAGGTCAAGAAAGGTTGGTCCTGAGCGTAGGAACCTGAACCAGAAGCAAAGGACAACTTTTATCAGTATACTTGGGCATTAGCCCGCGATGGAAAGTACCCTGTGTACCAGAGATCTGTTTGCATTTACTGTTTTCTTAGCCATGTTTCAGTCTGGGATTTTATTTTTCAGCTTAATAGAAATTTATTTTTTAAAAACACTTAAGAAATTAAATTTCCTTATGAGAGTCTTGCAAATTTTTTTCTTCAAAATGGAAAGTTTAGGAGAAACTACATTAAAGAGATTAAGAATCCCTCCTTCAGTATTTACAGCAGGCATTAAATTGGCCACAAAACTTGGTGTATCTGGCCTTCCTGGTGCACAAACCTCCGGAGGTTCAATATCATGTTTTGCATTTTATATTCAATAAACAGTAGTGTGCCTAGGGGTAAAGTCAAAATAGGCACAATTTTACAATTTGAAAAGCCACCTCCTGTTCTCCCGGAGCTACCTCGCCTGCTTGGATTACTCTCATTAATCCGTCCAACACTAGCTTGCTATCAGCCCCATCCCTTTGCTCTTATTTATCAATCAAAGCCGCTTAACCTCGGGATTCCCCCATCACCCATATTTTAACCTCAGTTCCACTTTTAAGAGTAAAAATTGTCGGGACTGCTGGCCAAAGGAAAATATTGCCCAACTAGAAGAAAATTCTGTTCTTTCCAGTGGCTACTTGAACCCGGTCCCTTCAGTGCCTAAATTTAGCGGCTGCTGCTACTTACTGCACCTGCATTCTGTCTCCTCCAAAGTAGGAAGGAAAGTGTCAGGGAAGGAGGTTAGGAAGAAAGCAAACCAGCAATCTAACCAGACACAGAATGGCTGCAAGGTGTCAAAACTAACGAGAGATGGTCTACTTAGGTCACATCGATAGGCAAATCACTACTCTGGGCCCCCAGGTAGCCTTTTCCTCCTTGCTATAGGCAATTCACTCTCACGATGAAAGCCGTAAACCGCCACGACCCAAGTTTCCCCGGGTATAAGCAAGCCGTTGCCTGGCGCATGCGCACAGCGAAGACATCCGCCCTCGCTCCTCTGCTCCCATCAGGGGCGGGGCCTCAAGCTTTCTCCGCGCTCAAAGGGGCTAGAGAGCAGTGAATTTCGCGTGCGAGAGCGGAAGAAAGCCGGCCAGTGCCCCGGAAGCAGTCGCTGCAACTTCCGGGAGGGGTTTGTACGCGTTGTGCGGGAGCTACGGGGCCCAGATACTGTGTTGAAGTGGTGCACCAATATGTCCCGTGGTTCCAGCGCCGGTTTTGATCGCCACATTACCATTTTTTCACCCGAGGGCCGGCTCTACCAAGTAGGTGAGTGAACCACGTCCGCCTATGGTCCATCTGAATTGCTCTGTCATGGTACGGCCTGGAGCAAGCAGACGCGGCCGGAGTTTAGTCTGGGGCTGAAGCAGGGCCGGACCTGGGTTGAGTCCCATGGTGCTCCCACCCTTCTCTGGAGGTAGGGATCGGGGGCCTGAAGGCTGAAATCTGGCTCTCTTCAGGGCGAGCGGCCGCACTGCCTGCACACAATAGTTAGGAAGATAGGACTATAATGCCTGACTCCGGCTTCCTGAGGCCCCTTCAGTTGTTGCATTCTGTCCTGGGTTGGCCCAAGGTCTGTTCTTCTCTAAGGGTAATTGATTTCTTAACCTCCCAACTAAAATTCCCCGTCTCCGTTTTCTTTTGCAGTATGGACTTCCTTGTCCTGTGGTTAATTCCACACAGGCATTCAGAGCCTAATATGTGCCACAGACACTGCTGGTCCTAGGAGATACAAAGATGAATGTCACACCCTCTCCCATACTGAAGTTCACATCTTAAGGGAGTGACAGATACGTAAACAAACGGATGAAAAGTGCCAATTTACAAGTATCTATAGAGTTCAAGACATCTTTGAAAAAACCGGTAGATAGAATTGAGAGCCACTCATTCTAGAGCTGCTCTTGAAACTGGCATCCCCTTTTAACCCACAGCTATTTGAAAGTTCCTGTAGTTTAAATGCTGGTTTGGAATTGTAATTGAAGTACTGTGTACTAGTTAATCAAAGGAACAGCTTTAGTGGAAAGAAACCTGAACAAATAAATTATCAGTTACTCAGTATAGCAGTTATATTTTGCTGAAGTGAGATGGTGTCAAGATTTAGGTTATGATTATAAGCCAGACCCTTGACCTCTTGCCATAGAGACTTTAGTGTCAGGAGAGCCTTATTTACATCTGGTCCATGATAGTTTCATTTTTGAATGAATTTAGTATTTCAGTGCCTTGGCAAGGACGGTACTGTAATCGTCTGTGCTTGAAATCATGAGAGAGTTGCCCTGTAAATGAGGTTCTCTTCACCTGTAAATTTTAGAAATGCAGTTAAAGATAACTTGGAATGAAACTGGTTCACTGTATCACTGCATACTGTATATAATGTAGCAAGAGTCAACATCATACTGGGTAATTGGATAATCCTGTAATTTATCCTAAATTGAAAAATACAATCAAAGATAGAACAAAGAGATAACTGTATCCTCAAGGAATTTTCATTTTTAGTGTTTCATTCCTGAGTTTTAAAGAATTTTTCTATTTTGGACTACTGCTTTTTCTATTTTGTAGTTTTTAATATTTCAACAGGAAAAGTCACACTGAGACTCACACCCTTACTTCTGTATACTGTATTGTAAAATCATAGCATAGTCTTTAATGTTTCCCAGATTTGGTGAGCAGAAAGGCTGAATATCGTGTCATTTTAATAGTTTAAAAAAGGCCGGGCGCGGTGGCTCACGCCTGTAATCCTAGCACTCTGGGAGGCCGAGGTGGGCGGATCGTTCTGAGCTCAGGAGTTCGAGACCAGCCTGAGCAAGAGCGAGACCCCGTCTCTACCAAAAATAGAAAGAAATT
>CAUYSK010074905.1:0-10526 GCA_963575035.1 Avahi laniger
AAATCAATCGGCCAACTGAAAATATATAGAAAAAATAAGCCGGGCATGATGGCGCATGCCTGTAGTTCCAGCTACTCGGGAGGCTGAGGCAGGAGGATCGCTTGAGCCCAGGAGTTTGAGGTTGCTGTGAGCTAGGCTGACGCCACGGCACTCACTCTAGCCTGGCAACAAAGCGAGACTCTGTCTCAAAAAAAAAAAAGATAGATATCAAAACAGAAAAAAAATGAGTTCCAAGAAACAATAATTCAGGCAACAGAAGAAATTATTTAAAAACTGACGTTAATATCCTTAAACAGAAACAAGAAAATACTGCATCCATAAAAGAACAGAAAGGTGTATAAAGAGAACACTTAAGAAAAAAGGATTCCCGGAAATGTTTTTTAAATAATTAAAAAATTCAGTAGTCCTCTGAAAGGTAAATTGAAAAAAGTTACCAAAAGATATAAATAAAAAATAAGATGGAAAATGGAAGTCAAAATTAAGGAAAAGAAAACAGATCATATATAAAGACTCTAGAGTCAAAATGGCATAAATGCCACAAAATCGTGAGCATCAATCAAATGTAATTGAAGAATAAAGGCATTTCAGGCCAGGTGTGGTGGCTCACGCCTGTAGTCTACCCAGGAGGCTGAGGCAGGAGGATTGAGGCAGGAGGCAGGAGGATTGCTTGAGCTCAGGAGTTCAAGACCAGCCTGAAAAAGAGTGAGACCCCGTCTCTACTAAAAATAGAAAAATTAGCTGGGCATGGTGGCACGTGCCTGTAGTTTCAGTCCTCAGGAGGCTGAGGCAGGAGGATGGCTTGAGCCCAGGAGTTTGAGGTTGCTGTGAGCTAGGCTGACGCCGCGCCACTCTAGCCCAGGCAACAGGGAGAGACTCTGTCTCGAAAAAAAAAAAAAAAAAAAAGAATAAAGGGATTTCAGACATGCAAAGTGTTAAAACAATTAAAAGAATGAAATGTGCCCTTGCACAGGAAGTCACTACATGACCGCTCCACCAAAAGAAAGAAGGAAACCAAGAATGGGAGTTAAGCCTAAAAAACAGAAAAAAAGATGAAGGGAATTCCTTAGATTTGGGTGGAAGGAAAATCCAAGAAGGCAGCCATGCAGCAAGCCTGGAGAACCGCATTCCGACCGCCATGGGAGCGTGGAGGCTCTAAGTACACATACACATAACATTTGAATGCACAAACACATTAAGGAACTGCTGAAACATCTGGTTAGGTAGCTCATACTAAAAGGAGTGCAACAGGTTTTTTCAGAGAATTTTGAGGGGTAATTAGGTGTAGATGGCCAGAAAGCTAAGCAAAGAAAAAAGCAAAACAATTATTAAATCTAAGGGCAAAAAGGAAATGAAATCACAGTTCACTGCACAGTTCAGCTAGGAACAATATTTACACAGTCACCATAATTTGAATAGTCAATGTGATTTAACCAAAACTCATGATATGACTACATGGAAGGGTTTATACAGGGAAAAGAAGTGTGTATGTGTGTGCATGTATATGTGTGAAGTTAAAAGAAAGGTAAATTTTTATATTCTACAATAGAAATTTATAGATAATATATAAAATTGTATGAACAAGGAGTAACAATAGAGGAATTCTTTTTCTAGTAACGGCAGATCAACCCTTCTGTTCAGAATTCATGAGAAAAGTAAACAAAAATAATTTTTAAGTCTACCGGACAGCATTAGAGAGCTACCAAGGCAGTGAAGATTTATGTGGCCAAAGTCTGGAACAAAGAAAATCCGGAGAACTGTGGTATTTGGGGACACTTTACTCTAGAAGCATTTGCCAATTCTAAAAGAGGCAGCTGAGAGAATGAAGAGGTAAGATGAGTTTTTGGCAGAATCAAGGAGCTAGATGGATAAAAATTGGAACTGCACCAAGGAGGTGGAGGGTAATTGGCAAACCTCAGGCTTTGGGGTGAGATGAGAGCCTTTATCTGAATCACCTCGATGCCTGAATGAATTAAGGTGATGCGGGGTTGTCAGTGCCCTTAGTTTAGCTACCAGCCAGAAGCAAATGTACATCCTGTGTAAAGAGAAAACGTTATCTGGACCCCTAAATTATCTCTGTAATTTTTTCATATATAATGTCTAGAATGCAATTATTTTAAAAAGAAGCAAAGAGACCAGACAACAGCATAACTAGAAATCAAGAGAAAAAATGGACACGGGCCCAGAGGGGATTCAGATAATAAAATTAACATACCTCAATTTTTAGAATAGTGACTGTCTTACTCTGTTTGGGCTGCTATAAGAAAATAACCCTAGACTAAGTAATTTATAAACAACATATATCTATTGCTCACAGTTCAGGCTGGGAAGTCCAAGATCAAGGTGCCAGTGGATTCCGTGTCTAGTGAGGGGCTGATCCTCACAGATGGCACCTTGCACGTGCCCTCCCACGGCAGAAGGGGCAAACGAGCTCTCTCGGGCCTCTTCCACAAGGGCACTAATCCCACTTGTGAGGGCAGAGTCCTTATGACTCGATCATCTCCCCAGTGCCCACCTTGGGGTTTAGGTCTCAATATATGAATCTGGGCACACAAACATTTGGACCGTAACAGTTACTTAACAGTACAAGAAAATAAAATATTGAGATTTTCTGTAAAAAACTAGAACCAAAAAATTGAATTAAATAGAAATCTAGTACTGAAAAGCACAACTTCTAAAATGAAGAACTTAATTGATAGATTTAGCAGATTTGACTTAGGTGAAGACAGAACTAATAATCTGAAAAATCGGTTGGAAAAAAAAACATCCAGGCACAGAGAGAGAAAAGGATAAAGCACAGAGAAAAGAGCAAAAAGACACATAAGGCATGATGAAAAAAATGGAATATGCGTGACTAGAGTCCCAGAAGGAAAAGAGAGTAAGGCAGAAAAAAATATCTGAAAAGGCAAGGGATGAAAAATTTCTAAAATCAATGAAGCTTTCAATCCACACATCCAGGAGGATCAATGAGCCCAAGAAAGATGGATACAAAGAAGATCACACCTAGGCACATAACAGGCAAACTGTTACAAACCAAAACAAAGAGAAAATCTTAAAAGCAGAGAAAAAATTACCTCCAAAAGAGCAACAAGAAGATTTACAACTGACTTACCAGGAAAATAATGGAAACCTGGAGACAGTGTTCTACAGTGAATTCATTCACCCATTAGACAAACATTTATTGAATACCTACTGCATACTAGACACTGTTCTAGGTGCTTGGCAAACGTCAGTGAACAAAACAATGTGTATTACTTTTATCATGTAAAATTATATAATAAACATTTTTAAGAGAAGAAATTTATTATATAAAGCATGTTTAACCATCTATTTAAAAAATTTAATTTTTGCTGTTAGAATTATTATCTTTAAAAACTTAATACTTAAGTTAAAACTTAAGTTAATGATTGGTTCTTTTTCAATGATGGGTGAGAGTCTTTAAAATCTAGTATAGTCTATATATTAAGCAGCTACGTAAAATCTAATAGAGGCTCACTTTTGAGTAATGAACAATCACGGAATTTCCAAGACAGTCTTTCTAGGTGACCCTGGGGATCATTTTGTCCAGACTATGCTTCAGAGATGAAAAGATCAAGGCAACATACGTTTAACTGACTTGCTCAGGGTCACACAAAGAAGTTAAAGATACATCTGTGGTTCCGGGGACTCCTGGTTGAATGTTATCTGTTGTTGTTTATTTGATTTGTGGGATTATTTTTGGAAGAGGGGGGTAACTGAATTTTTATTAGTGTGACATGTACATTTTAAAAAGTGAAATGGTTTTATAACACTTCAAACAAAAAGTAGCAGTCTCCTGCCCTTCCTCTGCCCATCTCTGAATCTAGTTTCCAGAGAAAACCATGCTCAACTTCTATCATTAATATTATTATTCTACTATTCTATTATTATTCTGTTTGATAGAATATTCTTCGTTATGTGATAGCTTATTTTTAGCACAAACAACTTAAGTGTGTGGAGGAGTCCATTTCAACTTTTACTCATTTAAACAGCACACAATTTTCATTTACATGGTACAGGTGAGATAGCAAGGAGGTTACCGGTGACCCCACTGCCGTATATGAGATAGGACTCTTAACTAATGGAATTGATTTTCATGTGTGATTTATGGAATAAGTCTCATTTCTGTATAGCTGAACACTGGTTGCAAGGAATTTGTGGTACCATAAATACGTATTTTCAGAGAAGACAAAGCTTGAATTTTATTTTGCACACATAAAATAAGCTTCTGCACTTTAGAACTATAAAAGATTAAACTAAAAATTTTCGAAAGTTTCTAACATTTTAATTAAAGGGAACAGAAATGTTTTATGTTTAATAAAATCTCTATGATTATAAATAAGTTCACAAAGGGAACCATACATAGCAAATAATTTTCATCTTGGTAGAATATTAAATATACCATCAACTCGCCTGTGGCATCTGAAGTGATACTTTAGTCATCTCAGCTTTTGCTTTGTGATCTGGAAATGCTTGTGATGCAAATAACCAAAGAATTGGATATGAGCCTATTAAATACTTTAACAGTTATTGTTAACGTTAATCACGTTGAATATTTCATTTTTTGTTTTCCTCAGAGAAAACAACAAATAGTAAAGAAAATATTTTCATTTAGTTGGACTCCATTGGATTTACAGGAAAATATATAAATTTACAATCTAGTCATTGAAAATGCCATAACTATAGATATATTGTTTTTTAGTGCAATTCTTTCCAATTTAGAAGTGCTTACATACTACGTCATTTGCATCGTGGATCGTAAGACTGGTTACTTACATGGGACAGGAAGCTGGTTGTGGACTGGGAAGACGGCACGTTTGAGTGAGAACGGGTGACAGACGCCGGCTGGAGGAGGCGTGCCTTCACTGCCGGATTCGAGGTATATCCAGGGCCCTGAAGTTCCTGAAAGACAGTACAGAGGTGAGCAAAATTGTCGCCAACCGACAACTGCAAAGAATTGTGAGATCGAAATGTATTTGATTTCACAGGCAAAATCCATTACTGAGACTTTAAAATATATATGTAACTTTAAAATAGACTTCTGAAAACAGGCATATATTTCAGTGGGAAATCTATTTTAAAAGAATATGTTGTTGTCACAGAGAGTATATCACTTTTGCTATTCTCCGACCAAGCCAAACAAACTCGCACTTTGGGTTTTTGTACTCTCTCGTCTGCTGAGTGTGGAAAACTCTTCCTTTGGGTATCCCCAAGGTAGGTACTTGTGAAATTTGTTTGTTCCACTTGCTTACTGTAAACTAAGAATAAAGCGTGGTGCTTCAATTTGTTACTGTATATAAAAAGAATAGGTATAGTAGTATATAATCATGTTTGTATAGATCTTATCATTGCTAGCAAATCAGATGATGTTGAAATATACTTTAATGTATCTAAGGTATATGAAGAAAACATATAAGCCCATCAAATGAAGGCATTATTTTTGCTTAAACTGCTATTTATGATGACCTTACTTTTACATCCAAAGTGTGCTGAAGCTTCAGGCGCACAGATTCTTGCTCCTGACGCTGTATTATATCTTGACATTCTGCAAACTGCAAAGATGCCTATAATCAAGCAACCATAAGTGGTTTATCCTCCATTTTTTACGCACTTTTACTTTATTAACCTATGAAGGCAGAGCTGCCATATCTTCAACTAAACTTCCCCCCTTTTACCCACTGTATTGTATTACAATTATCTATTTATCTGTTTTATTCAGTAAACTCAGCAACTGGGGGCCGTGTCTCCGTCCTCTGTACCCCTAGCATATACGCAGGATTTAGTATGTGAAGGGCACTCAGAAGAATGAATGAACTAAGTATGGAATGAGCAAAGTATAAAAATTTATATAAAAATAATCATGACTGAAATTCATGGAGTCAATATAGCATATTTTAAGAAATACAGGTAGCAGCGGTGGAATCGCCAATTGCTTATCTAACCATGAAGGCTCTGATTTCTCAGCACTCAAGGAATGGTTTTGGTACAATTTTAGGTTCCAGAGTTTCTAGGTGACAGGAAGAGAGATTTACGTCTCTATAATAGATGGCAATGACAAATACAATGTCATTGATCCTTCTCATTCTTTCAGCTGTGTTTTCTACCTACATTTTCTGGACCCTACAAACCGCCAGACATTAGTTTTACTTTACCATTTATTGACGTTATTAAGAAACTATATTCTACCTAGAGCCCAAGTCATTTTTTAGTGGTAAGTTAGGTGCTCAGGAAGGCATTTTTACTTATTCAGGCCACTAAGCGTACCAGGAGCATCTTACATCTTATATCTTCCTGCTCCTGTGACTGTGTTAGTCTGAAAAAGATAATTTAGCAAAACGTGTGCATTATGACTATGTTTTTAAAACTCAGAAGAGCCTTCTCTATACAGTTTTTCTTTGTGCTAGGTGATTAGGGTATAATACAAATTGACAAATTCAGTTCCTATCAACACAGAGCTTTTAGTCAGAGCAATTCTATTTAGTTAATACCTATTTAGTTGATAATTACATATTTAGTTAACAACTAACCTTATCCAGAGCAACTTCCATATTAGCAACCTTTTCTTTTAAACGGCGTTCCTGAGACCTCAGAACTTCCAGTTCCCCGGACATTTTGCTTTTTTCTGTGACAACGGTACTCAGTTCCTGGCTGAGTTTATTCTTCTCTTCTTTCAGAAAATGTTTCTCCTACAATTACGGAGAAGAAAATATCGGAAATAATTTGCTGATGTAGATACTAAGAGGCAGCTGAAATGTAATTAAAGGTTACTGAACCAGATGAGTTTAATCAGATGGTGTTTAATTGCTTCTGAGTTGGGGCTGGGAGCTGCTAGAAGTACGTTATTATATACTCTCTCTTATTTTTCATCACTACTAGTATTATTACTTCTTTCTAGGCTTAATAAATCTTTGATGAAATCTACAAAATATGAAATGACTATATTGTAATAAAAAGATAGTATTTTGGTGAATTGGGATTGAGTAATCATATAACAAATTGTATTGAAATTTATTCCAGATGACAAAAGAGATTTAAAGAAGATATGTTAGTTAAAATTTTTGTGGATTTCAATTTTGCATCACGGTTGAATATTCATTTCACACATACCTATTGCAGACCCTGTGACATACAAACAAAGGAGATACGACCTGCCCTCAAGTCACATTGTCAGTCCAGGGGTGAGAATGTGCTTACTGACATGTTAGTGTCTCTTTGGTATTAAACAAAATTTCACTAAAATTAAAGTTCCTTTAAAAAAAACACCATGGACTAGGTATACAGAAATAATAAATGTATAGTTGTCAAGTTAAAATATAGACATTAGTTTGTTGAGTTTGTATTTTCTTTTTGTGTTTGTTTTAGAGGCAAGATCTCACTTCTTGCCTAGGTTGGAGTGGGCAATGCCATGATCATAACTCATTCCAGCCTTGAACTACTAGGCTCAAAGGATCCTCCTGCCTCAGCCTTCTGAGTAGCTGGGACTACAGGTGTACACCACCATGCCCAGCTAATTAAAAAAAAAAAAATTTTAGAGATTGGGTCTCACTATGTTGCCCAGGCTGGTCTTAAATTGCTGGCCTCAAGCAATCCTCCTACCTCAGCCTCCCAAGTAGCTGGGATTACAGGTGCAAGCCACCATGTCTAGCTATATTTCTGTGAATATATTGTTTTCATAGTGAAAAATGTTTAGTATAAATAAGGTAGAAGGTGTTGGTACTGCAATACACGTTTTGTAGGCACATAATTTTTCCTTTTCTAATTAGGTTGGGCAGAAAAAGCTTCAGAAAGAAAGAGGCATTAATTTTATAGGGTTCCTCCTTTTCATTTGGAGGAAATGTCATTGAGCTATGGTGAGCACTCTCCTTTAGGTGGGGCAGGCCTTTTTGCTGCTAGCAGGCAGTGGACTCCTAAGCCCTAAGTACCGTCAGGGAAGATAAGCAATGCTTTAGGTTCCCAAAGGCAAGTCACAGAAGGAGAAAGGGAAAACAATGACTTCAGGATAAGAGAAAAGGAGGGAGAAAAAATGAGAAAGAACACAGAAAGAGGAAATAAGGAAGTCTACATGATGAGGGTGTGCACAAAAGTATATACGTACTTGTTAATACTTAGCTGCATTCCGAGGTTTTTCAGTGGCTCATCACGAATAGTAAATTAGCAATTACTCCATTGCCCTTATTTTCTACTCAGGCTATTTACTGTCTCACCTACATTATTATCAGTCCTGTTATAAATCTTCTTTTGAAAACACACATTTGTTCCAAAGTGACATCAGGGAACAGCTGAGCTTAAGGCAAACTTCGTGGTTGCTTACGTGCAGTTTCAGTCATGACGTGCTGGTCAGCGTGGAACACTGCGCTCAGCTCAACAGCTGCACGGGAATACGAGCACACACGCACACTCCTTGAACACCCATCTGCCAGCTACCTCAGTTTACCTTGTGTTATGAGCCGCAGGCGTCCACATTTGCTATTACAGAAAAGCCTACTTCCATCCCTTCACGACAATACACAAGCTGTAACCCTTAACGCGTACTTCTACGAGAAAACTTCAGGTCTTTTTCAGGTAAATGGCCTTACTTACTGTGGTATTTGTGTATTTCATAACAATCTAAAAGTGGTAAAACTGTGCTACTGTTTTTATTAGGTTCTTGTTTTTCATGTGTTCTCATGAGCCCTGTGGTTTTTATGACACAGTTTTGCACAGTGATTTGTAGGAACACACACAGCACATTACAGTGGAACTCACGGTCCTTTGCTGGAATCATCCTCTGCCTCCACCAGGAATGTCCTTTGCCTACTTCCCATGTGTAAAATACTGGCTGTCTTTCAAGACCCTGCTCAGATGATTCTTCAAGATCTTTTCCCTCATTCTCTCGGTCAGAATTAAGCTTTTCTCATTTCCCCTTGCACTCTGTGCGTCTTATTCTGCCCTGGACCGTGTCAGTGAGCGAACGCGCCAGCCCCCCTCTCTGAGAACAGCGACTCACCTTGTTCGCGTTTGTCATTGCCTCCTCCAAAAACTGTATCTTGCTCTGGAGGGCGTCTATCTGGCCTCTTTTGGCTGTGATCTGCTTCTGCATCCCCATTGCCACTTTCATAGCTGGGGGGAAAGGAGGAAAGCTATGCCTTAGCTTCTAGTTTCTAACGTTTGAGAGGCTACTGGAATTTGATGGTTAGACTTTATGACAAGGTGACAGCTAAGGTCCTCCGAGGTTCCTGGGCAGTTGCAAGGGAAAGACCACACACAAGTCTTCACTTTTCATAATTTTGGGATATAATAATTTTTAGCTACTATTAGAGATTTTGAGCTGGGAAATATACATATGATGATATTTTGTGGGTTTTTTTTTTTTGCTACTGAAATTAATTTCATTGGCCATTGTAAGTTGCTATATTTCCACTGGCAACTTACAAACTCACACATATAGGAAATATATATATATAAACATATAGTCATATAATGAATAATGTATATTATTAAAATGATTTTTTCAGAAACTGATACTTAAAATATCACTATATATACTATATCTTTTTTAAGATTCCAGTGATATCATGAATCACTCAATTTTCATTCTCATGGTTATTGTCATGTGCCTGAACTCACCACTGTCTCAGTAGTCAAACTGCCAGCATACGCATGTATGTGATTATGTTTGGAAAACTAACGACGACAGGATGAGAATGTTCTAGAAGGGTCAAAGGCACTGAATACTTAAGAAATGGCAGGGCAATGAAAAGATATATGAAGTTCATGTTTACTTGGAAATTCAAAGTCAGAAGACTGT
The DNA here is from genome assembly GCA_963575035.1 of Avahi laniger. Classification (NCBI taxonomy): domain Eukaryota; kingdom Metazoa; phylum Chordata; class Mammalia; order Primates; family Indriidae; genus Avahi; species Avahi laniger. Next base: position 9,803 of record CAUYSK010074905.1, read on the forward strand.
ATGTTTTTTCTTATAGTCAGTTGAGGAAATAGATTTGAAAATGCCACTGCTTTGAGTCTCAGGTCTGGCTGTAGCTTAGAGTTTAAAAAGAAAAAATAAAATGTACCGTTCATTAAAAACAAACCATTGGAATGAAAGGTCTGACTTGTCATTAACAAGATAAAGTTCTTACACATAAACTGTCAAAAACAGGGTTAACACAGACACAGTAAATTGATTTATTAATAGATCAAAAGTCTAACATCATTTGCTCAACACTTTGAAGAATTCTGGTCTAAGTGGATCACGGCTGGCCTTCAAAGGCAATTTTCTCAAATAAATCTCTTTTATTTTAAACTGATTTTATTCAATAAAAATTAGAATTTGAAAGCTTGTTTGGAGGTTCCAGCAGGGGAGTGCAGCTACTCATATACTCTTTTTTTTTGTATTTCAGCATATTATGGGGGTACAGATGTTTAAGTTACGTATGTTGCCCTTTCCCCCGCCAAGTGAGAGCTTCAAGCGTGTCCATCCCCTGGCCCAGATGGTGCCTATCACACTCTTTGTGTATGCATATACCTGTCCCTCCTCCTCGATCCCCCTTCCCGACATCCAATAAATGTTATTCTTATATGTGCACTTATGTGTTGATCAGTTAATACCAATTTGATGGTGAGTACATGTGGTGCTTGTTTTTCCATTCTTGGGATACTTCACTTAGTAGAATGTGTTCCAGCTCTATCCA
>CAUYSK010074908.1:0-11301 GCA_963575035.1 Avahi laniger
GTGTACACAAAGAGTGCAATGTGCACCACGCAATGGGATGGACATATTTGAAACCTGGACTGAGGGGGGTGGGGGGGCAAGGGCAACACACGTAACCTAAACATCTGTACCCTCATATTATGCTGAAATAAAAAAAAAAAAAAACACGGACTTCCCCTGGCTAGGTTTTCCCCAGGATGCTGGTAAGAACACAAAGTGAGGCTCCCAGTGCCAGAGAAATGGTCTTGCAGGCATAAACTGGTTATGGGTCAGATAACGGGGCATTAGGTTGTCCACCAGCTAAAAGAAGTATCCTGAGAAAGACACACTGTAGACATTTACATCTGGCTCCCTTCATTTCCTGTTAGGACTGGGTTGCTAGCCACTCTGGTATTGGAACACTTTAGGGGCAGGGCTCTCAAAACACCCACAGACATGTCTTCTATGTCATTTGCCTTTAAGTACTACAGCATAGACATTGTGATTTTATATGTATAATTAGAGTTAGGCTAGCTACACCTTAGGTGTTGTCAATTGCTGTAATCAAGGATTCACATCCCAGGGATTGTGACTTGCCCTTTAATCAGAAAAGTCTCATTTCAGAAAAAGCTACTCCTGAAGTATATTTCATTATTTCATTTATCATTATTTTTGGTCCCATACTTTACAATTCAGTTTTAGATGAGATTGGGCATGTTCAGGGTGATACGGCTGTAGATTATAATTCAATTATAGATACAGGAACTCACTGTGAAATTAGTGGCTTGATAATTAACATAATGAACGTTGGAAGTGGGATATCATTGGTGAAATCAGCAATAATAAAAATAAGTACGTTAACTAAAATATTTTACATACTTTCCACCACTAATTGAACAGGATATATGCATCTAGAAAGCCTTGTAGTCTGTACAATTGGGAAGAATGCTTGAGTCTCAATTCTCAAATAATCCTTTCTCCATCTATTGGCAGGGAGAATTTTGGTTGGCTGATGATAATTATAAGTCATCTCTAAGGGTAGAGAATCCTACATCTAGAATATTATTATATTTGTTTCAAGTAAACTGTTCATGAAAGATCAGCTAAGTAGAAGAAAAAAAGATAAAGAAATGGAAATTTATCAAACTGACAAGAGAGGTTATGTAAGGTATTTTCTTCCTTCTTCTAAACAGTGTTCATTCAATGACTATCAGTACATGTGGTAAAATTTGGTCTAAGATTTGCTTTCAGTATAACTTGCTAGTGTAGTGGGGGTAAATTAGCTAATGCCACCATTATCTAATTATTGATGACAACCCTTAGTCAGTCTTTGTTTTATGTTACTATAAAAAAACATCTGAGACCTCACAATTTATATAGAAAAGAAGTTTATTTAGCTCATGATTCTGGTGTCTGGAAAGTCTAAGAGGATAGCAGAAGAATAACCCACTCTCATGATAACTAATCCACAAGAGTGAGAACTCACTCCTGGAGAAGGCATTATTAAGCTATTCATGAGGGATCTGCCCCATGATACAAAACACCTCTCATGAGGCCCCATCTGCCAACACTGTCACACTGGGAATCAAATGTCAGCATGAGTTTTGGCAAACCACATCCAAACGTTCACCACCAGCTCCTTAGAATTGTGTATGACCAATCTGGCTTAGGTAGTGTGGTGAATTGAATTATTGGCTCCAGTTATCCACTCTTCCCTGGGTCCAAGCCTTTTGCTACGTAATTTTGCATTTTCACTGGTTTGATCTTTTAACATTGACTTTGGACTTGCCAAGTGTTTGTTTTAACCAGTGAGATGTTGGGAGACCTTATGAAAGCGGGAGCTTTAAAATGCTGCCCCCCAAAAGGAAAAACAACCCAATGACCCAGCTTGCCCATTGATTCCAAGAAAATGAACCACAGGAAGCAGAGTCTTCTTTTTTTTTTTTTTTTCTGAGATAGAGTCCTGTTCCCCAGGCTAGAGTGCCATGGCGTCAGCCTAGCTCACAGCAACCTCAAACTCCTGGGCTCAAGCGATCCTACTGCCTCACCCTCCCGAGTAGCGGGAACTACGGGCATGCGCCACCATGCCCAGCTAATTATATATATATATTTTTTGTTGTTGTTGTCCAGCTAATTTCTTTCTATTTTTTCAGTAGAGACAGGGTCTCGCTCTTGCTCAGTGGTCTTGAACTCCTGAGCTCAAACGATCTGCCCCCCTCGGCCTCCCAGAGTGCTAGGATTACAGGCGTGGGCCACCACACCCGGCCAAGCAGAGCCATCTTCGTAACAGCAACTTGAGGTGAAACTTCCTCACGTGACCCTCCTATCTGTCAGAATAAATGATTGTAAGTAAACGAATTTTGTTTTTGTTGCTTTAGAGAGTCAGGATTATTGAGGTATAATATTCTTCCAGTAAATAAATTTACCCTTTTAGGTGTAACATTTTATGCATTTTGAAATGTACACATTTACATAATTACCACCACAATAAATGTATAGAATATTTCTGTCACCATAAAAAGTTCCCTTGTGACCCATTATGGACAATCACCTCTCCTTACCCTCAGTTTCTGGCAACTGATCTGTTCACTGTCTCTTGTAGTTTTGAATTTTCCAAACAGTTATATAAATGAAATCATATAGTACAAAGCTTTGCTCTTCCTCTTATCATAATGCATTTAAGATTCATCTAGGCTGTTGCATTTACCAGTTGTATGATATTCTCATTTTTGTATAGGGCTTTATTATCTGTATTTAACACAGTGTGCTTTTCCATCACCAGCTGATAGACATTTGGATTGTTTTTATTTGGGAGATGTTAAGAATGGAGCTATTTATAAATGTGTGTTCTTGTGTGGGCATATCATTTTATTTCTTTTCAGTAAATATACAGAAGTGAGATTGCTAAGTGTATGTCTAATGTTATAAGAAACTTCCAAACTGTTCTATGAAGTGACTATATCATCTTACATTCTACCAACAATGTATGAATGTTCCAATTGCTCCACACCTCCAGCAGCTCTTGGTACTGTCAGAATTTGGATTTTTCCTGGTTGTTCTTTTTGATTTATTTAGACTGCTAAAGGTGTGAAGTAGCATCTCGTTAGGGTTTTAATTTGGATTTTTCTCATGACTAATGATGTTGAGCTCCTTTTCATAAACTTATTTGCCATCCATATTTAAAGTTTTTAATTTTCTTTGAAGTATTTGTTAAAATTCATTCCCTATCTTTAATTGGATTGTTTCTTTATTATTGAGTTTTGTGAGGTTTTTATATGTTCTGTATTCCAATTTTTATTTTATATATATTAATATATATAGATATGTTTTGCAAATATTTCCTCCTAATCTGTGGCTTGTCTTTTTATTTTTTATCAGTGGCTTTCAAAGAGCAGAGATTTTTTTTTCTAATTTTGATGAAATTCAGTTTATTAATTATTTTCTTTTACTGTTCATGTTTTTGTGTCCCATTTAAAAAATATTTTCCTACCCCAAGGTCACAAAGATATTCTATGATTCCTGCTAGATGGTTTGTAGCTTTAGATCATACTTTTAGGTCCATGACTCATTTCAAGTTAATTTTTACATATGATGTGAGATGAAGTCAAGGTTATTAATTTTTTCATAAGTCTCTGAGTATTATGGTGGTTTCTTATACACCACTATCATGGCAATAAATTTATAACATCTTATATTTACATATTATTGTGTCTCCTGATTTCTCCTGCTCCACCTGTATATGTAATTTCTATGTAGGCGGGAAGAGGCTACCTGACAAAAACTGCAATAACGATCACTGATTGGCAGTTATGCCTCAGAATACACAAACACATGAGAACCATCATCTGGTTGTCTTCTTTGAGCCATTTAGGGAAAATAGATGGAAACGCCAATATTTCATCTCATTTTTTACCTTTTATTCAACTTTAAAAACCTTATCAATGCAGAGCGGCATGACACACTTAACTGCAGAAGATCACACAGTTCAGTTTTATATGCATGCCAAATGACACTTAGCAACAGCTCTCTTGTCAGCTATTGTTTCTAAGAGATGGCTGTCTTGAACATCATTTTTTTCTGTCGCTTAGCAACACTGCTTATTTTGCTAGCGAGGTACCTGTGATGGATATTGACCTGAAGAGAAACATATCTTTTAAATATAAACATGAAAGAGGAGTCTTTGTTTCTGGGCTCCTAGTTTGGTTCTAGGGCTAGCACATGGCCCTTACTGTTAATTATATTAACATACAAATTGATCATGTTGTTTCGCTTTCTGTAACATGCTTTGTATGTATTGATACTGATTATTTTGCTCCAGCAAGACATGCCAGAATTTGAATTTCACATGAAAAATCTCTCTGTGGCTTTCCTCAAACTAACTTTCAGATGGGAAAATATTAGATTACCTATGCTAAAATATTTTGGCTTCACTGGAAGAATCCTCTTATTACAATAAAAATATTAGAGAAGAGCCTCTTATGGAATTGTCAGGGTTCATAAACCTATAAAATTGAGCATCCTAACTACTTCAAATGCTATGATACATTTAATAATACTTTGGCAAAATATAGCGCTATGCACTGTTGACTGTGTGCTCTGCAGCCATTCTTCCCACCCCCAGGATTTTTCTTCTCTGGCTTACTTCCCATTAAAGAAGCTAAAAATATTGGATAATCACCTTTCTAGCTTTCATTGCACCAGGACATGAAAGTATGAGTCAGTCCTGGCCACAGGGATTTGAGAGGAAAGTCTGACTCAGACTCTGGGAAAGAATTTTTTTCTTCAATAGAAACAAACGCAGGAGGAAAACTTCCTCTGCCCCTGAATATTGTTACTCCTTGCTCTTTCAGGGAATGGGGAAATAATCTTGCAACTATAAAGTAATGATTCACAATGAAAAAAATAGTCTAAGTGACCCAAATAGAGTTAAGAGACTTTATACATCTGAGAGCATTAGGGAACATTTGAAGAGTGAATGACTTCTCAAATCAAAGTAGAATTGTAGTTACACTGGCTGAGAAGAAGAGAGGGGTATGGGTCCCGTGGTTTGGCTCAAGTAGCAGTTTTCACTGGATTAGTTGGAGATTATTTTGGCTTTGATTTTGGTTTTGTTTCTGTAGTTCATGCCTCTTGCTCAGGATCAGTGGTTAAATCCCAGAAGAGTGCTTTGGAGAGCTGCTTTTATAACCTTCAGGTTTGTCTGTTAGCTAAGTTTCAGGAGAGAGGAAAGGAACAACAACAACAACAACAAAAATACAGAAAGGGAAGAAAAGGGAAAAAGTCAAAGAAGGCAAGAGAAACTGTGGTCACTATATCACCTGTTTTAATCCTTTACAGGATCAAGCAGATATACCAAAGATGGGTCGTGGTGACATTGCTGAACAGCTGAACCAACACAGGAGTTACAATGAGCCTTAAAAGGACTCATCTAACTAGGCTCACTGAGGATCATCTCACTGTCTGAATATCGGATATCTTTTCTTAGCTAGACTAAGAAAAAACAAGTCCCAAACACATATCAGAAATGAAAGAGGAAACATTACAACTGATACCACAGAAAAACAAAGAGTATAAGAGATCTATGAACAACTATTAATATATACAAACAAGTTGGATAACCTAGAAGAGATGGATAAATTTCTAGACATATACAATCTACCACAACTAAATCATGAAGAAATAGAAAATCTGAAAAGACCAATAATGAGTAAGGAAATGAAATCAGTAATAAAAACCTCCCATCGAAGAAAATCTCAGGACTTCATAGCTTCATGGCTAGATTCTACCAAACATTTAAAGGAGAACTAATACCAACTTCTTTTCAAGCTCTTCCAAAAAATTGATGAGAAAGGAATATTAAATTCATTTTACTAGATCACCATTAACCTGATACCAAAGCCAGACAAGGATATTAAACATAAAGAAATTTAAAGTTCAATATCCTTTTTTATTTTATTTTTTTATTCCAGAATATTACAGGTGTACAAATGCTTTGGTTACATAAATTGCCTTTGCATCACCTGAGTCAGAGCTACAAGCGTGCCCATCCCCCAAACAGTGCACACCAATATCCTTAATTGAAGATAGTTGCCAACATCTTCAAAAAAACACTGGCAAACCAAATTCAACAGTACATTAATAGGATTACTCACCATAATCAAGTTATATTTATCCCTGGAAGGCAAGGATGATTCAACATACACAAATCAGTAAATGCGATATCCTACATTAACAGAATAAAGGACAAACATATGATCATCTCAATAGATGCAGAAAAGTATTTGACAAAATTCAACACCCTTTCATGATAAAAATTCTCACCAAATTAGATATAGAAGAAATGTATCTTAACAGAATAAAGGACATATATGAAAAACTCACAGATAACATCATACTCAATAGTAAAAGGTTTAAAGCTTTTTCTCTAAGATTAAGAACAATATAAGGAAGCCCACTCTTATCACTTCCATTGAATATAGTACTGGAAGTCCTCTCCAGAGAAATTATGCAAGAAAAGAAGTAAAGTCATTGAAATAAGAAAGGAGAAAATTAAATTATCTCTATTTTCAGATGACATGATCTTATATGCAGAAAACCCTAAAGATTCCACCAAAAAACTGTTTAGAACTGATAAAAAAATCATTAAACTTTCAGTCCACAAAATCAACACACAAAAATCAGTAGCATTTTTTACACTAGCAACAAACTGTCCCCCCCAAAAACAATCAGGAAAGAAATACCACTTAAAACAGCTACAAAAAAATATACTTAGGAGTAAATTTAGCCAAGGAGATGAAAGATTTATACACTGAAAACTATAAAACATTGATGAAAGAAATTGCAGAAGGCAAAAATAAATAGAATGATATCTCATCTTTATAAATTGGAAGATTAATAATGATAAAATATCTGTACTACCCAAGGCAATGTACAGATTCAGTGAAATCCTTATCAAAATTTCAAGGACATTGAAAAGTTGCTCCACATCACTAATCATCAGGGAAATGCAAATCAAAAGGACAATGATGTATTACCCCACACCTGTTAGGATGGTATATATCCATAATGTGCATTGGTTATAGATCCAAAGAAAATGAAACCAGTATATCAAAGAGATATCTTCACTTCCGTGTTCACCACAGCATGATTCACAATAGCCAAGATATGTAATCATCCTGTGTCTATTGATGGATGATTGGATAAAGAAAATTTTGTGTATATGCATATACAATGGAATACTATTCAACCTTAAAAAAGAATGAAATCCTGTCATTTGCAACAGCATGGATGAACCTGGAGAACATTACGGTAAGTGTAATAAGCCAGCCACAGAAAAACAAATACTGCATGATCTCACTTGTATGTGGAATCTCAAAATGTAAGTTCACAGAAGCTGGGAGTAGAATGGTGATTGTCAAGGCCTGGGGTTAGGGGAAATGGGCAGATGTTGGTCAAAGAGTTCAGTTTTAATTATGCAGGTTAAATAAGCTCTGGAGATTTAATGTACAGCATCGTGACTATGGTTAATTATTGTATACTTGAAGATTGCTAAGAAAGTAGATTTGAAATATTCTCATCACAAAAAAATGGTGTATGAGGTAATGCATATATTAATATATGAATTTAGTCATTCCACAATGTACAAATATATCAAAGCATCATGTTGTACACCCATAAATATATACAATTTTACTTTCCAATTAAAAAAAGAAGTAAAACAAAACAAAATACCCCAAAACCAAACCAAATAAAAAGCACAATTAATGATATATATCTCACGTTTCTAAAATGTATATGAACAGAATTTCTACAGCATGTTTTCTCCTTTGAAGCTGCCACTCTTTGCCAAACACTTGACCGATAGCCAGGAACTGGCAATGATTTGAGGACTACACTTTAAGAAACACTGGTCTAGGGTTTTCAAACTAGTTTTTTATGCTTGTGAATTCCATTGTACAATTGATTTACTTTATTCATACTTAGGTAATATATAAGTAACAAATGTTCCTGGCAATTATGAAATTTGAAAGCTCTGAACAAACCCGTATCTAATAAAGCAAAGGACATGCCACGTACTTTATTTATAATTGTTCTTATTTACTGGAACTGCAGACTGCCGTCTGACAACCAAACATAAGAAGCAGACATTTTTTTCTTAATTGACAAATAACATTGCATGTTTTTTTATGTATAACATGATGTTTTGAAGCGTATATACATTGAGGAATGGTTAATGCTAACTAATTAACAAATGCATTACCTAACATAGTTATCATTTTTGTGATGAGATCTTCAGCTTATGGAGCAGACATTTTATCTTCAGTGCTTAAAAGATTTGGTTTGAATGTCTTTAGATAGGGTCATATTTTCTTGTTCTGCTATGTGCTTATTTCCTCCCTAAATGCAGCTTGGCTTCTCCATAAGGTATGTTACCATTTGGGGCCTTAAAGTTAGAGTTTGGGATCCCCGGTCTCTACTATGTGCATACATTATGTGTGAGAGTCAAAGGCTGGATATATCAATGAATGTTTGTGGAGGGAGGCAGGTGGAGAAAGAGAAACACTAGAAATGGCATCAGTGCCCACGTCTACAATGACAAGCTTCACCTTTAAGCAAGCTAGTAGCCACTATATCCTGAAGAAAAATATTTACTTTCTCAGTCATTTGCAATTTTAAAACAAAGTTGCAAAAACTCTAAATGCCTCGAAACAAAGCTTTTGCTGTTGATTCTTGTTGTTACTCAAAGATTGAGAAAGCAAGTTGGCTTAATACAAATATTAATATGTATAAACCATGGAGAGATCATGCTAGTAGGGTTTTATGGATGTAAATACTATCTTATCCCCCTTTTATTTTTTCATCTTGATGTCCAGTGAAACTAGGAGTAGCTGATATTTTTTAATAGCCTGATAAGGCAAGGGAGAGCACTGCAAGTTTCCATCAAGCATGAGATGCCTTTTGTTTCTGAAGCATGCTATTAGGCAAAGCTGGTGAGCGTCCAAGTCAGTTAGGGTCCTAGTGGCATAACCTAAAATGCAAAGAACAAGCAAGGAACATTAACATGGAAAGAGAAGCTAGCCTCATCAAAGTACTTGGAGAACTAATCGTCTATCTTGACTTTTGCATAAGTTGCAATGGCATGGCCAAAAAATATCCCCAAAAGCATGCAAAAAAGAGTGATATATACATGGGTCTCTATTTTCAATTCCCAATACTGACATGAAGTCATTATTCCTGCACTCTTATAAAATAAAGTTAGGTCATTTAATTATATTTCCCTGTAGCCTGCAAATTTGCTATCATCTAAGGATCCACTATCAAAGCCATATACATGCTTGCATGTATCAGTATTGTTTGAAAGCCTACAGGAGGATAGAGGCACACTTTTAGGCTGGGATTTAGCTAGAAGCAAGGACCCTAGGGTATTAGCGCCAGACTGGTTGGAGTCTCTGACTTTGGCACCTTGGTTCACAATGTTAATTTCTATCCCCAAATTCCACCAACAGTTTGGCAGTTAATTATTCATCTACACTCTACGCTTATAATTCTGTGACTCCTAAAGCATTCTGTCATAGTAATTTATATGTATAGTCACACTCTGGACCTTGTCACCACTGGCAACTGTTTCATCTTTCAAAAGTGACAAACTAACTTTCTACTCATAGTCATAGCACTTCCTTGCTCCAAATTGGACCACAACATGGCCTATGATCATAATTCATCTATTGCCTCCCAACACTTTAGATACCCACCCTGTGTTCTGTCTAACCGAGACTGCACAGCCCATCGTCCCCACCACACCCTGAGGGCCCTTGCTCCTAGATAAATTCCAACCTAAGAGTCTGCCTTTATATTCCTATTATCAGGTTTTCAGATAACGCTGTAGAAAAATACCACATCCATTAAGACTGGAAATATTACAAATGAATTGTTTCCTGTTTTGGTTCAGCTTTGCCCTTAGTATTGCTTGACAGTATGTTTACATGTCCTAAGAAGTTGCTTCTGACATGGCTTAGAACAAATGCTTCAAGTATTCTCATTCTGTGCAATTCCCTAATCTCATCATATTGCCTCTCCAACATATCCAAAATTAATACATATTTATTATTCTATGGTTACAGAACTATTTTTTGTTAAACCATTTTTTGTTAAACCATTCTTCTTTCTCTGCCACTAAATCTCTTGAAAGAGGATTCTGCTCTACCACCTGTTTTACATATTTCATTCACTTTCAACCTCCTATAACCTGAATCTAAATCTGGCCAGGCTGCATTTTTGTGGCCATGATGTCATGGAGAAATCCATTTTCTGTTGGTGGCAGTAGTAGCAGTGTCCATGGCTTTCTAACTGAGGCAGGTTGAGCTCATGGAAGAAGAGACTTACGAGTGGACACCATAGTAGCAGAACTGATTTCCTCTAACACATAACAGAGAAACCACAACTGCACAGTTTCCTTGATAGGCCAGTTTTCGTTAGGGTTCCTATTTCTAAAAGTTAGCTTTAAGACCTCATTCTATAACCTCTCAACATTTCTGTGGACTGCCCAATATCATTTAAATTAATTTCTTGTTGTTTAAGCAGCCAGAGTCAACTTTCATCTCTTAAAATTAAGAAGCCTAACTGATAACATTTTTTAAAAAGCTTTACCTTTTAAAAATAATATTTTGTGAGAAGCAAATTTACTTGGCACTTACTGGTTCTAATTTTTTTTCTGTCACTTCTCTTAGCTTTCTCCCTAAAGCACAAATTTGACTGTATCAATTTCCTTTAAGATCTTCTCTTTGCCTTCAGAATACAATCCAAACAACCTGTTTTTACATCTGAAAGTCTCCAAGAACTGACTGCCACCTAGTCTCTAGTCCTCCATTTCAATATTCTGTTTTTTTCACCCATCTCTACCTTTACTGAAGTTCTTGAACTTTGGCAAAATGTGCATTTCTAACTCTGGGCTTTCTGTGCATCTAGCTGCATATGTCTGGAAGAATCTTCCTCCCATATTTCTCCTGGCTAACTCCTTTCTTTTCAAATTTGTCGATTTTTATACTTCTTCTGAGTGGTTTAAGTTATCTTGAGCACCATGTCCTGCTTTTGACCTCGATTTTTTTTTTATTTCAGAATATTACGAGGGTGCAAATATTTAGGTTTAAGATAGGAACACTCATACACTGTTGGTGGGGCTGCAAACTAGTACAACCTTTATGGAAAGTAATGTGGAGATACCTCAAAGAGCTTAAAGTAAAATTATCATTTGGTTCAGCAATCCCATTACTGGGCATCTACGCAAAAGTAAAAAAGACATTCTGTAAAAAAAAAAAGCCTCTGCACTAGAATGTTTATAGCAGC
>CAUYSK010074909.1:0-32922 GCA_963575035.1 Avahi laniger
ACAATTGCAAAGATGTGGAAACAACCCAAGTGTCCATCAATACATGAGTGGATTAATAAAATGTGGTATATGTATACCATAGAGTACTATTCAGCTTTAAGAAACAATGGTGATATAGCACCTCTTGTATACTCCTGGATAGAGCTGTAATCCATTCTGTTAAGTAAAGTATCCCAAGAATGGAAAAACAAGCATCACATGAACTCACCATCAAATTGGTATTAACTGATCAACACATAAGTGCACATATAAGAATAACATCTATTGGATGTCGGGCAGGGGGGAGAAAGAAGAGGTTGAGGAGGGAACGGGTATATGCATACACAAAGAGTGCGATGCGCACCACCCGAGGGATGAACACACTTGAAACTCAGACTTGGGGGGGAAGGGAGGGCAAGGGCAACATATGTAACCTAAACATCTGTACTCCCATAATATGCTGAAATAAAAAAAAAAAGAAAAAAGAAACCAAAGAGGTTAGATCAGACTTAAACAAGAAGTTTTATAATTCTACCAAGAAATTTCACATTAGATAAATCACTTCATTTTTCTAAGATTCAGCTTCTTTTTAGTAAGATAATGGCATTAGACTGAGGGTCCTCCCAGCTCACAGTAAATTCCTGTCAATCTATAAATCTTATTTAACTAGGTTGAATTTGAAAATCTGTATTTTAGCTACGTAAGAAAAGAATTTTATATGGTCAAAGCAGAACCTCTGGTGATTGAAAAATCAAGAATAATAGAATCAGCTGAAAAGTGGCTAGAAAAGCTCTGTATATTTTTAAAATGAAACTACAATATTCTTTATAATGATTTACTTTATACTATGTTTATAAATTATAACATATAATTTTATAAAATGGCTAAAATTATCAAATATATTATTTAGGTAATGAATTTTCCACTTATAGATTTTAAAAATTATTGTTTTTGGTAAAATCTGATAATAATTGAGAGCTGATGAATCTATTTTGAATAAGCAAGTAATTTAAATGAAGAAAAAAAGAAATATATTTATAATTCAGAAACTACATTATTAATAATTTCATTAAAAAACTTCTAACACCTTATTCTGCCTGAGGACATACTACTGGGAGTGGTTAACCAGAATGGTTAATAAATGCTATGGTCTGAATGTTTGTATTCCCCAAAATTCATAGGTTGAAGTCCAACCTCCAGTGTGGTGATATTAAGAGAGGTGTTCAGGTCATGAGGTTGGAGCCTCATGGATGGGATTAATGACCTCTTGCCCCTTCCACCATATCAGGACACAGCAAGAAGACATCATCTGTGAACTAGGAAATGGGCCCTCAGCAGACACCAAATCTGCCAGTGCCTTGGTCTTAGATGTTCCTGCCTCCAGAACTGTGAGAAATAAAGTTCTCTGTATTTATAAGCTATCCAGTCTATGGTATTTTGTTATAGCAGCCCAAATGGACTAAGAGAATGACCCAGTCCAGACTTGTAATCAGTCACTACTATGTTTATGTTAGTTCTACTACATCTTAGCAATGCAACTACTCTTTCTGAAATCAATTTTGCCATTTGTAACTCATAAATAATAACATCAACCTCACGGAGACTTTATGGAAAAAAATTTTATCAGTTCTCAAACATTTTGTTTTCAGGAATTCTTCAAACACTTAAAAAAGTATTGAGGGTTCCAAAGGTTTTCTGTTTAAGTGAGTTATATCTATTGATATATACTCTATTAGAAATTAATACTAAGAAATTTTTAATACAAAAACACATAATCACACATATCATGAGCCATTAGATTGAAGGCATCAACACATATCTTATAGCCTTAGAAAATATCGCTATACCTTCATGAGATAATGAGAATAAAAAAGGCAAATAATGTCTTAGCATTATTTTAAAAATAGTTTAGAATTTGTGAATCCATAATAAAATCTTAGGGACCCCAAGGGATACTCAGAGCACATTCTGAGATCTCTGAAAGTCCATACTTTAAAAATTTATCCCAGTGACTAGAATTTCAATATTGATGGTGGTATTTGCTATCATTAAATTACAATTCTCATGACAGAACTGATGTATCCTATAAATACTCACCTTTAAGGAGGCATGTAATACAATTTTATTAAATAAAAAATCCCATAGAACTGTCTATTGAAAAGGGCTTCTATCTTTTGAGTAGACAGTACAGTTACTACACTTGTTTTCGGGAAACTGGACTTAGGCTAAAGCCTGCCCAGACAATCAGGAAGCCTTAGGAACTAATGGCATGATATCGGATCAGTCTGGAATCATTATATGACTGCAACAAGTTACAATTTCTCCAGGTCTCATATAATAAATGAAGGGATATAAGAAAGTTGGGCTGCATGATTTCTAAGGTTTTTGGTTTTTTTTTTAACCTCTAAAATTCGATGTTCTGGGTACAATGTGTTTTGATTTGCTAGAGTAGGTGACGGTACATGGGAAAGATCAACAACAGTTCAGGATTAGGAGCATGTGGGGAAATAATCCAAGATAAGCCTGCCAGTCCTCCAAGAATAAGATGATAAGGAAATGTGGGAAGATTTGATAAGTTAAAATCAATATCTCATAAGATCCAGAGTTTGAAAGCTTGGCACTAACAGAAAGTGGCACTAAAGAGCATGGTTATTGACCTGTGATCTGAGGATCTTTGTTTGTGGTTTTAACATGAACCTCCCTAAGCTTAAATTGTTGGCTATATTCAGGAAATGATTAGATGTCTGCATAGAAATCCTGCCCTTGATTTGGGGTAGAGACTGTAGTACGAAAAATACTTTACAATACCTGATAATAATGGAAAAGTAGATTCTCTATGGCCTAATATGCAATTATATGTAGGCTATTTCTTAATGCTACTTCCAATGAGGACAATACCAGAAAAAATAATAGTTTTCAGACAAGGTGAATTCAGTACAAAAGTATTCTTTTATAAAGATAGATGGTAAACATCAAAACGAACTGTAGATAAAGGTTGTTCAGTCACTTTTGGAGAAGGTTATTTATGTTACTCTTATGACCCATTCAAGAAGGTAGTGGTTAAGCCTGAGTTTCAGAGTCAAAAACACCAAATTTGAGTCAGAATCTTAATGTTTCTAGCATTATGATCTGTGTATTTCTCCAATCCTACTTTCCCATCACAAAATGAAGACAAAAGTATCCACCACTCATTGTAAGTACCCCACAAGTGATAGTTACTATTCTTACAACCTATGTTACTTTCATTTAGGAAAGAAATAAAAGAAGAATTTTTTGAGGTCTTTAAGAAATGGACATTTTACAAATTTGTAAATTGAAATTTCTCTCGATTAAAAGAAAGTTTAGTTAAAGTTGTTTTCTGCCCTATTTTACTTAGACGGAGTCTTTTAATTGTCTGGTTAACATATTACAATTGATTGTAATTGATATAGTGGTATATACAAACCCGTCATAGGTCAAGGTTAGGCCTGCAATTGATTTGTTTTCACAGATTGTAGCAAAATGTAATATGTAAAAGAGAAAAGACATCGAAGAAGTAAAAAATGAAAATTTGGCAATTCCAACTAAGGTAAATTTGAATTTTCTAATGATATATCCTCCTGCAAACATCCCACCTCCAATAGTAGGTATGGTTATGATTCCTAGAAATAAAAGAAGAGAAAAAGATTGTAATTATGTACACATAGTTTTGTGATATGGCTTTATATATGAAACACAGCATATATCAACCAAATTCATCCAATCTTATTACTTCTTAAATAGAAGGGTGACAAGCCAGGATGGAGATATGGGACCAGTGTACTATATGAGAGGGACAAAAATAATTTCTTCCCGCTAATGATGAGGATTTGGTTTCCTCAATAGCAAAAGGCAGTGACTGAGAGTATTTGTGTGTCCCAACAGATGTCTACAAGGCAATTTTTTTCCCCCTAGAAAACAACAACAACAAGACACCATCTTTCTGTCTATGATACTTTGATCCTATCATCTAAAATCCTTTACATCTCTCAGAATAGAGTTCCAAACCTCAGTAATACACTCTAAATTTTCCCAGGGCTTTAAAATTGAATACTTGAATTAATATCTCTTCATTATTCACCAAAACACACATATACCCTGACATGATAAACAGATCTATATACAGTATTAAAAATGGTTGATCCCTCTTATAAATTTTCCATTTCATTGTCCTATGAGAGTTATTAAATGTGAAAATTTTTCTTAAGAAAATTCAGACTAAGTTATTAAGAGTCAAAACTAATCTTTAGAGTTTAAACTTTTAAGTTCAACGAGGATATCATACACACAGTACACACACACAGTATTTCCAGACAAAGCTGGCCCAATACTTCAGTACATTCATTTTCTAATTATTATTTTCTTGTTTACTTATAACCTAGTTGCATACTACTTGATAAATTGTTTAATTCATCAAATACTTATTGAATTTCTACCGTGTTTCTACAATATTGGCGTTGTGGGAAGAATGATCTAAGAAAACTTTTCCTTAATAAGCAGGTCTCAATATGCAATTGAAAATTAATATTATAGCAAAATATACTTTCTAAAATATGATATTTGTTTTGAGTTATGCATATTCTTATGATTTATTTAAATTGACTCTCCTTTTGGAAACATAGACATCGTATTTTTTGTAAGTAGCTGAGTCTTGATTTCAAAGTTCATGAATTACAAGATTACAATAATTATATTATAAAAGGATTTGTCTGAGAATCTCAGCACTAAATTATAAGATCCAATCACGCATATACCATGTCTAAATGTTTCATTCACATGCAACTTTTTCTTTAGGAACTCATTCACATGTAACTTCAAATGCAGAACAATGATGCTATCCCAAGATTGGCAAATTTGATAAAGTTTGAGAAAGAATAAAAGGAAATTATACTAAAATATGAAATTGCCTTCACAATACAAGATCACTTGGAACACAATTATCATAGTATTTCATTTATCAAGCAATTAAGTAGAAATATGTCTTACCTAACAAAAAGTTAGCCTGAGAGGCTGAATGACCATACTGTTGCTCTACATATTTGAAGACGTAAGTAAAAGAACCAACAAAACTGCTTATCTGCAATAATGTCAAAAACAGGAATATAACATATAGGGGATTGGTGAGGATGCTTTTCAAAGACTGGAAAAAACCTATAAAATTATAAAAATGAATAAAATATTACAATGTAATTTAAATATATATCAATATCTGAATCTTATAAATATGTTAAAATTACAAAAATACATAACACAGAAATTGAGTACCCTGAAATCCCACTTTTAACAGTTGTTTAATATATTCTTTCAATATTTTCCATATATATCTTAATATTTATTTGTTTGGTTCATTTTACCCCCAAATAGGATCATACATAAATGCTGTTTTGTAACGTGTTTTGTACAATTAATATTTGGGTAAGTGGCTCTTTACCATACTATTGCATACATATTAAATCATTTATTCATTAATTCAACAAATATTTGGTTTTTAACTGGGTATCAGGAAACATGCTAAGTGTTCAAGAAACAAAATTGAGTAAGACATGTGATGTTCCTTATTTATTATTACTTAATAATACAATTATTGTAGTAATAATAGAATTATTAAACATAAATTTAAGAAAAATAGTGTAATCCAATACTCACAGAAATAAGAACATTTAGGTTCAAAATTGTTAAATATCAATTTAGTATGAGGTCTCAGACCTCTTGTTTACTGATGTACAGCTTTTCTACCATAAAATACTGCATCAGTAAATCTGGTAGTATAATATTATACATCACCTGTTTTAAGATGTAAGAAGGAGAGAAAGGAGGACATAATGATGTCATGTCTCGAGTGACAATATGACAGTTATTGTAACTGCTGTACAGTTAGTACAGCAACCTATGCCTACAATATTTTTTCTTCTGACTGTATATTCTTAGTTATTTTATCCATTCCTAATAAGCACATAACTAAGATTCTCTTTGCTATCCAGGTCACCTCTCTACAAACACAGTTGATAATATAGGTAATGTTTACAATTGTCCTATTTTTGCACCTTCATTATCCTCTCTATTCTTTTGGGGCTCAAAGTCAACCCTGGCCCTTATAAATTTAGACAATCCGCTAATTTTTGTAGAGTAGAAGCATAGCAGATACAAAACAAAAATTTCTTGGTATGCTGTTTTTAGTATGCATGTTAAATTTCAGAAACTTTTAACCGAGTGGTGTATTGGTAAGTGTTTAACCAACTCTTGGGGAAACAAGCCCTGCTTTGTATTATTTCCCAATTTCCATGGTAATAAATGGTGATAAATTATCCTAGTATGGACAACTTCAAGCTACCAATGTAGATTAAATTTAACAATTCTTCCACATGAGCCAATAAAAAGGGCTCTAGCCCATGATTGCTCTTGGGTTAGCATGATGGAGAGTAGAAAATAATAACATGGGTAAGTGAAAGAACTGATGAAAGAAGAACTTGGGCTACACCTGAGATTTTTTAATCTTATGTCAATGAAAACTTGAAATATTTGTCAAGAGTTTAGGGGTTACATTGCTTTGGCTTTTACTATTTCATCATTTCTTTCCAATCTGAAACTGCTTGCTGTCAACACCTCACTGTTTCAAAATGAAAAAGGAGAACATTACAACTGATACCACAGAAATATAAAAGATCATCAGAGACTATTATAAACAACTATGTGCTCACAAACTAGAGGAAATGAATAAATTTCTGAAAACATAAGTTCTCCTGAAATTGAACCAGGAAGAAATAGAGCTCCTGAATAGACCTACAATAAATAGAAAGATTGAATAAGAACTAAAAAAATCTCCCAACAAAAAAAATCCCAGGACCAGATGGGCTCACAACCAAATTCTACTAAACATATAAAGAAGAACTAATATCAATCCTCCTGAAACTGTTCCAGAAAATTGAGTAGGAGGGAATTCTTCCCAGCTCATTCTATGAGGTCAGTATTACCCTGATACCAAAACTAGATAAGGACAGAACAAAAAAAGAAAACTGCAGACCAATATCCCTGGTGAATATAGACAGAAAAATCCTCAAAAAATACTAGCAAATGAAATCCAAAAGCATACCAAAAATATGATACACCATGATCAAGTGTGTTTTATATCAAGGATGTAAAGATGGTTGAACATATGCAAATCAATAAATGTGATATCTCACATAAATAGAATTAAGGATAAAAACCATACGATCATCTCAGTAGACACAGAAAAAGCATTTGATAAAATTCAGCATCTCTTAATGATAAAAATCCTCATCAAACTAGGCATTTAAGGAACATACCTCAAAATAATAAAGACTGCATGCAATGAACCCACAGCCAACATCATATTCAACGGGGAAAAGTTGCAAGCATTCCCCCTAAGAACTGGAACAAGATAAGAGTGCCCACTCTTATTCAACATAGTACTTGAAATCCTTGCCAGAGAGATCAGGCAAGACAAAGTATAAAAAGAATCCAAATTGAGAAAAAGGAGGTCAATTTGTCTCTTTTCACTGATGACATGAACTTACATAGAAAACCCTAAAGACACCACCAAAAAACACTTAGATTTGATAAACAAATTCAGAAAATTTCAGGATATAAAATCAATGTACAAAAGACAGTAGCATTTCTACATGCTAATAATAATCTAGCTAAGACTAAAATCAAGAGGGCAATCTCATTTATAACAGTTGCAAAATAAAATAAAATAAAATGCCTAGGAATGTATTTAACCAAAGAGGTGATAGATCTCTACAAGGAAAACTACAAAACATTGGTGGAAAAAATTGCAGATGACACAAACAAATGAAAAAATATCCCATGCTCATGGATCAGAAAAAATTAATATCATTAAAATGACCACACTGCCTAAAGAAACTTACAGATTCAATGCAATCCATATCAAAATGTCAGTGTAATTTTTTCACAAAATTAGAAAAAAAATTCTCAAGTTTATTTGGAATCAAAAAACCTGAATAGCCAAAGCGATCTTGAGCAAAACAAACAAGCTAGAGACATCACATTGTCTGACTTTAAATTATACTATAAGGCTATATAACCAAATCGGCATGGTACTGGTATAAAAACAGACACATAAATGCATGGAACAGAATAGAGAATCCAGAAATAAAACCACATAGTAATAGCCTACTGGTCTTTGACAGAGTCAACAAGAACATACACGGGGGAACGGACCCACTTTTTTTTTTTTAAGACAGAGTCTCACTCTGTTACTGGGCTAGACTGCTGTGGCATCAACCTAGCTCACAGCAACCTCAAACTCCTGGGCTCAAGTGATCCTCCTGCCTCAGCCTCCTGAGTAGCTGGAACTACAGGTATGTGCCACCATGCCCGGCTAATTTTTTCTATATATTTTTAGTTGTCCAACTAATTTCTTTCTATTCTTAGTAGAGACAGGGTCTTGCTCTTGCTCAGACTGGTCTCGAACTCCTGAGCTCAAATGATTCACCTGCCTCAGCCTCCCAGAGTGCTAGGATTATAGTTGTGAGCCACTGTGCCCGGCCAGGACACACTTTTCAGTAAATGATGCTAGGAAAATTGAATTGCCAATTTTCCTCTATGTAGGAGAATAAAACTGGACTGCTACCTCTCACCATATACAAAAATCAACTCAATATGGATTAAATACTTGTATGTAAGATGTAAACTATAAAAATACTAGAGGAAAACCTAAGGAAAACTCTTTTGGACATTGGACTAGGCAAATATTTCATGACTAAGACAAAAAAATCACATGCAACAGAAACAAAAATAAACACATGGGACTTTATAAATTACACAGCTTCTGCATAGCTAAATAACAGAGTAAACAGACAACATGAAGAAGGGTAATAAATACTTGCAAACTGTATATCTGACAGGGCACTAATATTCTGAATTTATGAGGAACTCAAACAACTCAACAACAACAAAACCCACAATTAGTCCCATTAAAAAGTGGGCTAAGGAAATGAGTAAACATTTTTTCAAAAGAAGACTTCTTAGTAGCCAAGAAGTATATGAAAAAATGTTCAGCATCACTGATAATCAGAGAAATGCAAATTAAAACCAAAATGTGATATCATCTTACACCAATCAAAATGGCTATTATTAAAAAAAAAATAACATATGCTGGTGAGAATGTGGAAAATAGGGAACTCATACACTGTTGGTGGGATTGTAAATTAGTGGGAGATTTCTCAAAGAACTTAAAATAAAACTACCACATAATGCAGCAACACCAGTGCTGGGTATGTACTCAAAGGAAAAGAAATCAATATATAAAAAAGATAGCTGTACTCAAATGTTTATTGCAGCACTATGACAATAATGTGGAGTCAATGTAAGTGTCCATCAACAGATAATCGGATAAAGAAAATGTGGTAATATGCACAATGGAATACTATTCAGCTATAAAAAATGGAATCCTATTTTTTGTACCAACATGAATGGAACTAGAAGCCATTATCTTAAGTGAAACAACTCAGACACAGAAAGACAAACACTGCAAGTTTTCACATATAAGTGGGAGTTAATAGTGTGTACACATGGAGGCAGAGTATGGAATGATGGACAATGGATATTCAAGGGATGGACATAGGAGAGGTCTGGATAATGGGTGGTTGCTTGATGGGTACAATGTGTGTTGCTTCAGTGTATGCACTGAAGGCCCTGACTTCACCATAATGCAATATAACAATGCAGCAAAATTGCACTTATATTCCATGAATATATACAAATAAAAATTAAATGGGAGGGACACCCCACTGTTTCAATTGTCTTGCTCTGTTTGCTACTAGATCATTCTCCTAGTTACTGCTTCTCAATGGTTCTTCATTAGTCCCTAAGGCTTATATTAGAAAGAGAAGGCACTATCAAATAAATGACGAAGGATCCTAATTCACATTACTGACTCCAATTATCTTAATGACTACAGTTCCATTTCATTATTGAATATTTAGGTAAGACATATTACATATGTATATGTGTGTATATATATAAGTATAGATATATATTTTTAAATTACCAAGAAAAATAATCTTAATTTATTATTTACTAGGTAAACTTTAATTAAAGTAAGTTATAATTAGAGTTTACCTAGAGAGAAACCTCTCCTGACATCCTACTTCTTATTCTCTCTCTCCACCTGAGAATTGTTAAGTTTAATCTTACCATAGCACTTAAGACACTTTACTGCAATTGTCTACATACTTCTCAGTACCACCTGCTAGGTTGTAAATTCTTGGAAAACAGAGGCAATGTCCTATCACCAGGACAAAGTATGGTGGCTAGTGTCATTTGTTGAATAAATGAATGAATGAAATATTGCAATCTTTTTAACTCACATAGTTTACACTATATAATGTTGAAATGAATATAAATTCTTTGGCTTATAAAGAATAGATGTTTTTAGCCTTTGGTTGGTTTCTCCCTGCTAAAGAGCACAAACCTTATCCTCTTCAGTTTGTTATATTCTCAGGAAATATTTACTAATTTTAACTGGAGTTTTAGAGAAATAATTCAGCTAAATTTACTGCAGAAGAAAGCTAACTCCAGACAGTTTGGGTAATATTTATTATTAATATTTCAGAGTACTCATTCTTTCTTTTCATTAAAATTAAGAATTTCAAGTTGACTATTAATGTGAAATACTTACCAGTCACATTATCAGCAATATTGCTTTTATGGTTGAGCAAACTAGCAGTTTTATTCCCTTCTTCATTTGTTTTGAGCACATGTGAAGATGTTAAAATTGTCCTTTCTTTCTGTTGTGCATAAGGATTTTTGGGCAAGAAAAAGAATGGTATGGAAACAATAACGGAAAATAGTCCAGACACAAGGAAACCAAGCCACCAAGCACCAACCCAACGAGAGTCCTTAGGAGTTATTCTGATAGTGCCTAGAATAAATAATTAGAAGAAGTCAATCAACAATCATTTTGAAAACAGTAATTTTGAGGAAATAATGATAATGATTGCTGTCCTCCATAGCTGAAGAAAGTAAACTATATTTCATCAATTCTAGTACATTATTTTTTCTTTTCATATTTTTTCATCTGTGAATCCAGGATAAGTCTAACATTTAATGACATCTTGTAATTGCTATTGTCTAGGAATCCATCACGGCATTTTTGTCATTGCCTGAGCTTGTGTGAACTTGGTGGCTTTTCTGATTACATGATTGGACAACTGCCATCACTGGACATTTAAGCCTGCAAACCGTTTAAGAACTATTTATGAAAGGAATACAAATCTTCATTGTCATCTGAAAATGTCTATGGTACCATCCAATGAAGTCAAGAAAACACCATTTGTTGAGTAAATGAATGAATAAAATATTACAATCCTTTTAACCCTCATAGTTTACATAATATTGAAAATAATATACATTCTTTGGCTCATAAAGAATGGGTGTTTTTAGCCTTTGGTTTAAACTAAAGCAGTTTTCAAGAAATCCTCAGAGTCAATAAAGGGACTCCATTTCACAACTAGAAACCTGCATTTCCAGCTCTCCATACAGCATGAAAAAAAAATACACACAATGAAAATTTGAGTTTAAAAGTAACCCAGAAGAGATGAACTCTTAATGTCAGGGATAATTTAACCATTTTATTTCGAATACATTTTCTTTTAAAGGATGCATAAGAAAATATGTAAATGCTTTATCTCAAGTATAAATGAGCTATTTTAGTAGATATAAAATAAACAGTCATAATAAGAAAGCATACATGAGATATTAGCAAGATTGCAGAGGAGGGAGCACTAGACTATTTCCACCCCCACAAACACACTGATGAAATAGCAATACACAGATCTATTCCACTTGTGAGAAATCCAGAAACTAGTTGAGAGGCTCCTGTACTTCAGGCAAGTGAAAAACCAGACACATTGAACCAGTAAGAAAATTGAAGACACCCTCTTGCCATAATCCCCTACTCAGCAAGAGTGCCATACAATTGGGAAGAACTAGCAGTTTGAACTGGTGTGTGGATACTTGCCATAGCTCTTCTACCTGGCTCAACACAGAGTGAGTGGATGAAAGGAAAAAAAAAACAAAAACTACTCTCAACTTATCCCAGCTTATCCCTGGGGAGGGAAAGATTTGGACTGCACATCCAACATTGCAACTTTTCCAGGTGCTACCCAAGGGACATGCGTCTATCTCACCTATCTTAAAGTGCTGACAGGACCCAGAATATGCTAGAGCTCTGGAGGCTACAAAGAACAAGTGTGGCAATTTGAACTTGTGTGTGGGCACTCAAGACAGCTCCTGCTCCCCCTCCAACTTAGTGCAGAGTTGGCAGGCAACAAAACGAAACAAAAAAACCCGAGCTCTCAGCTTCTGTATGGGTAGGGAAAGATTTTATATTTTCTGAGTTTTACTCAAGGAACTGGCTTTTATCTTGCCTGTTTGGGGCCAGGTATATGCCAGACCCTGGGGGCTGCACTATAGAAGTTAAAAAAGGAAAAAAGAGTCAAAGAATCTCAATATAAAAAATCAACAAGTCACTAAGAAAGACAGCAAGAGAGGAAAAGAGGGACGAAAGTACTATAGGATGAACAGAAGACAGACAATTAACAAAATGACAACAGTTAATCCTTCCCTATCAATAATTACTCTAAATGTAAATGATTAATCTCTCTAACCAAAATACATACAGTAGCTGAATGGATAAAACAGAATACAATTACATGCTGTCTATAAGATTCATTTTAGGTCTAAGGACACACATAGGCTAAAAATGAAGGGTTGGATAAAAGATATTCAATGTAAATGATAACCAAAAGAAAACAGGGGTGAGTATAAATATATTAGACAAAATAAACTTTAAGTAAAAAACTGCCTCAAGAAGCAAAAAAGGACATATCAAATGATAAAAATGTTAATTCAGCAGGAAGACACAACAATTATAAATATATATGTGCCCAACATTGAAACACGAAAATATTATATATAAGCAAATATTGACAAAATTGAAGAGAGAAATAGAGGGGAATACAATACAGTCATCACTTGGTATTTGTGGGGTGTTGGTTTCAGGAACCCCCCCCCCAGGGATACCAAAATCCATGAGTGTTCAAGTCCCTTATATAAAATGGTATACTACAGTCAGCCCTTCATAATAGGCTAAATATACTAGTAGGAGGCCTTAATACCCAACTTTGAGTTATAAATAGAACAACCAAAGAGACTATCAATGAGGAAACAGAAGACATGAACAACACTACAGACCAAATGGACCTAACATGTAGAAAGCCCTTTATTCAATAACAGCAGGATATAAAATCTTCTCAAGCAGAAATGGAACATTTTCTAAGATAGACCACATGTTAGGCCACAAAACAAGTTCTTTCAAATTTAATATTAAAATCATACCAATTATCTTTTCTAACCCCAATGGAATGAAACTGGAAATCAATAGCAGAAGAAAAACTGGAAAATTTACAAATATGTGAATATTAACACACTTTTTAACAACTGACTAGTCAAAGAAATCGAAAGGAAAATTAGAAAAAATTTTGAGACAAACAAGATTGAAACCACAACATAACAAAGCGTGGGATGCAGCAAGAGCAGTATTAAAAGGGAAGTTTATAGTGACAAATGCCTACATTGGTAGGGTAAATTTTATTCCTGTAGCCTACAAGTAGAGGTTATTTTCTCCAATTGATGGTCACTAACAGCATCTGGCATATGGTTTATTCTCAATAAAGACTAACAAAATTTATATAATTATAACAATAAAAAAAGAATAATGTCAAATAAACAACCAAACTTTATACTTCAACAAACTATAAAAAGAAAAATAAACTAAACCTAAAGTTAGCAAAGGAAAAGAAATATTAATAATAAAGATTAGAAATAAATGAAATAGAGAATAGAAAAGCAATAGAAAAAATTAACACAACTAATTGTTGGGTTTTTTGGAAAAGATAAAAAAGTTGACAAACCTTACCAGGGATGAGGAACCCAGGGCCTTAAGTCCACATGTGGCCTGCTAGATCCTTAAGGGCAGTCTTTGGATTCAGTCAAAAAGTCAAAGGCTACATTTAAGAATCTAGAAGGCCAAATTGTGGCCTTAATGCCACAGATCCTGCACCCTGAAAGAAACAAGAGAGAAAACTCAAACAAATAAAATAAGAAATGAATGAGAAAACAGTACAACTGATTCCATAGAGATAAAAAGAATCGTAAGAGACTATTACGAGCAATTATACATCAAAAAATTGGATAACTGAAAAGGAATGAATAAATTTCCAGAGAAATAAAACCTACTATGAATAAATCATAAAGAAATAGAAAGTCTAAACAGACCTACAAATAGGTCAATGTAAAATCAAAAACCTCCCAGCAATAAAAAGCCCAAGACCAGATGGCTTTACTGGTGAGTGTTAATAAAAATTTAAATAAAAAATTAATATCAACCTTTCTCAAACTTTTTCCAAGAATTGAAGATGAAGGAACAACTTCAGACTTATTTTATGAGGCTAGCATTACCCTGATGCCAAAGCCAGACAAAGATACCAAGAGAAAAGAAAGCTACAAGCCAATATTCATGATAAATGTAGATGTAAGAGTCCTCAACAAAATAGCAGCAAACCAAATTTATCAACATATTAAAAGAATATTACATTACACCATAACCAAGTGGGATTTATACTTGAAACGTAACAGTCAACATTTGAAAATCAGTGTAAAACACCACATTGACAAAATAAAGGACAAAAACCACATTATCATATCAGTAGATGTATAAAAAGCATTGATAAATTTCAACAGCCTTTCATGATAAAAACTCTTAATGAGCTAGGGAAATTGCCTCAATATAATGAAGGTCATATGTGAAAAGCTTACAGCTAACATTAAATTCAAGGGTGAAAAATCAAAAGCTTTCAGGAACAAAGCAAGGATGCTTATTCTCACGACTTCTATTCAACATAGTCCTGGAAGTCTATGCACAGAAATTAAGCAAGAATAAAGAAATAAAGGCATCCAAACTGGGAAGGAAGTAAAATTGTCTCTATTTGCAGATAACATAACTTTATAGAAAACCTTAAAGACTTCAAAGACACAAAAAAACCTGTTAGAATTGAATTAAAAAATTTAGTAAACCACATGTACTTACCATCAAATTGGTATTAACTGATCAACACATAATTGCACATATAAAAATAACATTTATTGAATGTCAGGCAGCGGGGAGCAGGAGGAGGGCATGGGTATATGTATACACAAAGAGTGCGATGTGCACCATCTGGGGGATGGACACACTTGAAGCTCGAACTTGGGGGGTGGGGGGCAAAGGCAACATATGTAACCTAAACATCTGTACCCCCATAATATGCTGAAATAAAAAAAAATTTCAGTAAAGTTGCAGGACACAAAATCATCATAAGAAACCAGTTGAATTTTTATACACTAATCAAGAACTATCTGAAAAGGAAATTAGGAAAACAAGTCCATTTACAATAAAATCAAAAGAATAAAATACTTCAGAATAAATTTAACTAAGAAGGTGAAAGACTTATACACTGAAAACTTCAAAACATTGATGAAAGAAATTAAAGAAGCCACAATCAATTGGAAACCCATCCCACATTTATGGATTGGAAAATTTAATAATGGAAAATTTCCATACTACCCAAATATGTCTACAGATTAAATGCAACACCTATCAAAATTCTAATGCAAGATTAATAGCTCTAGGGATCTGCTGTACAACATCGTGTCTGTAGTTAATCATACAGTTCACCTTTGAACAATGTGGGTTTTTTGGTGCCATATCTACAATTTCTTTTATAACTTCCTGGATTGTCTCTATTATGAATTCTGTGAAATCACCTGAAACTTCTGAACACAGTATTCTCCAGCAGAATTTATTGATTTTGGCTTAATGGCTTTCATGGCTTTTTAAATAACAATGGTGGCATCTTCAAAGGTGTAATCCTTCTAGACTTTTATGATATTCTCGCTATCGGTGTTCTCTTCCATAGCATTGACAATCCTTTCAATAGTATCATGTGTAATCAGTACTAAAGGTCCTTAGGATCCCCTGATCTAGAGGCTGCATTAGAGATGTTGTGTTTGGGGGCAAGAAGAACACTTCAGTGCCCTTGATGTTGAACTCATGGCATTCTGGGTGGCCAGGGGCATTTTCCAATATAAAAAGAACTTTAAAAGACAGTCCCGTACTATAAGGATACTTCCTGGCCTCAGGAACAAGATATCAATGGAACTAATCCAAAAAAAGATTTCTCATTGTTCAGGCCTTCTTCTGGTACAATCGAAAGACTAGCATCTGGTGTTTATCTTTTTCCTTCAAGGCTTAGGGATTAGCACCTTTATAGGTAAGAACAGTCCTGATCATAAACCCAATGGTATATGCACAGAACAATAGAGGTAGCCTATCCTTTCCCATCTTGAATCTTGATGCTCACTTCTCTTCCATATTTATAAATGTCCTTTGAAGCATTTTTCAAGAATAGGGCACTTGTCCACATTAGAAACCTTCTCAGGCAGATATGCTTTCTACTCAATTTTACTCAACTATTTTCTTATGGCATCTGGGAACTTGTCTGCTGCCTCTTGCTTAGCAGAAGCTGATTCTGTTATGTCGACATTTTTTAAAGCCATACCTCTTTCTAAACTTATCAAACCATCCTTTGCTGGCATTAAATTCTCTAGCTTTAGCTCCTTCACTTTCCTTTTGTTTTAGATTGTCATATAAAGGCTTCACTTTTTCTCAGATCCTATTAGAGTCTATAGATATACCTTTCTTATAGCAATCCTAGACAAACATACCCACATAAAAGGTGCATTTTCAATATGATATAAAAAGATATTTTACTAAAAGTGCAAGATTTTTGTACCACTTGCATAGCTGCAGTGATAATTTCACAAATTTCCTTCTTTATTTTTATTTTTTTTACAATGATCCTAAGGCTGGATTAATTTATATTGAAATGGTGGGCAGCTGCAGACCTCAATCTACAGTACATTTCAAGAAATACAACTTTTTCTTATGAAAGTCATGACTTTTTTCTTCTTCTCTGGAACATTTCTAGCATCACTAGTGGTAGTTCATATGACTCCCATGTTGTTATTTAAGGTTTACAGTACTGCGCTAAAAAGGACGAAAAGTATGGGGGAACCATGAGAGGTCACTTTTTTGCTATTGATAATTTACTAGAGAAATAAACTGCTCATGTGAAGATGACTAGTGTCATAAGGTATTTTAAGAAGATACACTAAATACTTGAGTTCCCCACATTAGCAATAGGAGGTGTCTACAAAATCATTGTAGCAGTATAGTATGTACAATAGTTAAGTTTATGCAGTTATTATTTAATAATGCATCTTTAAAAATTTTTTATTTCAAACTATTAAGGGGTACAAAGGTTTTTGTTACATGGATAGCTTATATAATGTTTGAGTCAGGACTATTAGTGTGCCCATCACCCAAATAGTGTTCATTGTACCCATTAGGTAGGTTTTTGCCCCTTTCCCCCTCTCTTTTCTTGATTTCCAGTGACTTTTACTTCCTTCTGTGTTGTTGTGTGCCCACTGGTTAGTTCCAACTTATTAGAGAGTACATGTGGTATTTTTTTTTTCCGTTCTTATGATACTTAACTTAGGATAATGGTCTCCAATTCCATCCAAATTGTTGCAAAAGACATTAATTCATTTCTTTTTATGGCTGAGTAATACTCCATGGTATACATAAATCACATTTTGTAAATCCACTCACGAGTTGATGGGCATTTAGATCAATTCCACATCTTTGCAATTGTGAATTGTGCTGTAATAAACATATGAGTGCAGGTGTCTTTTTGATAAAATGAATTATTTTCCTTTGGGCGGATACCCAGTAGTGGGATTGCTGGATCAAGTGGTAGGTCTACTTTTAGTTCTTTGAGGAATCTCCATATTGTTTTCCATAGAGATGTACTAGTTTTCAGTCCCACAAACAGTATGTAAGTGTTCCTTTCCCTCTGCATCCATGCCAGCATCTATTGTTTTTTGACTTTTTAATAAAAGTCATTCTGACAGGGATAAGATGACATCTTACTGTGGTTTTAATTTGCATTTCCCTGATGATTAGTGATGTTGAGCATTTTTCATATTTTTTTCTTTTTTTGGCCATTTGTCTATCTTCTTTTGAAAAACTTCTGTTCATGTCTTTTGCCCACTTTTTAATAGGGTTAATTTTTATTTCTTGCTGACTTGTTTGAGTTCTTTGCAGATTCTGGATATTAGCCATTTATCAGATGTATACTTTGCAAATATCTTATCCCATTGTGTAGGTTATGTATTGACTCTGTTGATTATTTCCTTAGCTGTGTAGAAGCCTTTTAATTTAATCAAGTCCTATTTATTTATTTCTCTTGTTGCTGTAATTGCTTTTGGGGTCTTACTCGTAAATTCTTTGCCTAGGCCAATCTCTAGAAGAGTTTTTCCTACATTTTCATCTAGAATTTTTATAATTTCATGCCTTATGTTTAAGTCTTTTATCCATCTTGAATTAATTTTTGTGAGTGGTGAGAGATAGGGGTCCTGTGTCATTCTTCTGTATGTAGCTATCCAATTTTCCCAGTACTATTTATTGAATAGGGCTTCTTTTCCCCAGTGTATATTTTTGTCTGCTTCATTGAAGATCAATTGGTTTAATATCAACTAACCAATTGATAGGTAGATGGTTTAATATCTTGGTTCTCTGTTCTGTTCCATTGGTCTATGTCTCTATTTTTGTGCCAATATCATGTTGTTTTGTTTACTATAGCCTTGTAGTATACCTTGAAGTCTAGTAATGTGATGCATCCAGATTTGTGCTTTTTGTTTAAGATTGCTTTGGCTATTTGGCATGGTTTTTGGCTCCAAAAGAAGTCTAGAACTATTTTGTCTATAATAGTGCATCTTTGTATTAGTTTGCATTTCTCTCGATTGCCAATGGTGTCATGTAGATCTGTAAGTATTGTTGTACATAAATTTTGATAAATTTTAACTTTTTATAATAAGTTTGCATATATTTTAGGGTAGTAAATGATAAAGTAGACTAGTATCCACATATTTAATATATTTTATGCATTCATGGAATACCTAGCTTTTTCTTATTTTTTTCTATATTTCAAGTCTATGTGGTTTGCAAGTTTTTTCAAATTGTCACAAATCTCCCAAAATTTTTCCAATATATTCATTTAAAAAAATCTGTGTATAAGTAGCCATGCATAATTTAAACCTGCACTGTTCAAAGGTAAATTGTACTTTTAAAAAACTGTCAAGAGGTTAGATCTCATGTTAATTGTTCTTATGACAATAAAATAAAAATAATAAGAAATAAGAAAGTATATGCACACAGAATCACTCATACACATACCATGAAAATTGAAGTACAATTTAACAGTGCCATTACTCTTTCACCTATGAGAAAACTTATTAACATAAGAAAACATTGACTTGATTTAAAATGATATAGAAATAAATTATTTTTAACTATGCACAGATCTGGGTTTAAAATTGATTTACATAATCATACTGTTTTATAGTCAACAACACAAGACAGACTTAAGGAAATGAGTGGTTAAATCAGTGACTCTATCTACATGCTGAATATTCATTTATCACTTGTCAGAAATGTAATTTCAATGATATTTTTTCTGTTCTTTCACTGGTCTGTACATAGGAACTAAAGGTTATAACCTAGCCAGATATGGTCTGGCAAAGTGTTTTCCTTGGCTCACACACATTGTAAAAATTGGAAAATTCTACATAAAAATACTGGTTTATGGATTTTCTTGAAAATTAGTCAGAAGGGCTTGTCAATGCTTGGCCCAAATTTCTGCATGAAAAGAATAGGCCAGTGCTAAGGAGCACATATGCTTTAGGGTACATGGAGAGAGCAGTTCGCCATCACCAATTCTTCCCAGTCTAACCATCACATCCTAGTTTCCTGTATCTAACACTCTTTACTCATTTATGTTATCTTGTTGGCTCCTCTAGGAAATGGAGTTTAGCAAAGTATACTTTATAATAAGTTCACTTCATATTCATTACTGAATTAGAGAAGATGTAATAAAGTCTGAACATTCAGTGGTAGAAATTGAATCATGAATTATAAGATACTGTGAACAATTATTTCTGAATAGAGAAGTTACAAAACTATTACCTTAAAGATATTTACCACTTATTTTTGCATGCTTAGTGATAAAACAATGATGAAATTGGAGATGAACAAGTAGAAATAATGTACATAATGTGTACCTACTCTAAGTCATATTTCTAAAATAAAAGATACAAAACATTTCATCAGGTACTTGCTTTAATTTTATATTAGCAAACAATTTAAAATTTGTGGCTACTGTTGGCCTACTGTAATGTCCACTTCATTATGGAAATGAATCCTTTGATCTCTTTGGAGTGATCTATTGATGTCCTGGTGAGATAGAAAGTCATATTTGAATATTCACAAACACTAATTACTTATTATATGTTAAGATAGATACCATTCTGTGATATTCTAGAAGAGAAGGCAGGTAAATGCTCTAATATTTGTGACTCACTGTGATAAAGTCTACTGCAAAGGCATGCTCTTGGTGATTAATAGGAACACCTAATTTGGTGGAAAACACCAGTGGGAAATGGTGCGATAAGGCTTCTCTGAACAGGAACCACATTTTGGAATAGACTTTAGGAACAATTCAAATGAAAAAGGGAGAAAAATATTTCCAAGTGTAAGAAAATGTATGGAAGTGTGAGATTACAGGGCATATTGAGAGACCTGCAATTAGTGTGGTGTGACTAGCACATAAGGTATATATTAGAGAAGAGAAGGAAAGAAGTAGAGAGGTCAATAGTAAAAAATGTGAAAAAGATCATAGATTCATGAACATCATTCTAAGGAGTTCGGCTCTCATCCATAAGTGCAATGTGAAGCCATTGAAACATCCTAAACAAGGGATACCATGAATCAGATTTACTTAGACAGATCATTCTGGAAGCAATATGAGTAAGAATGGATAAGACTAGAAGCAGAGAGTGCAGGTAAAACTTTATACAGTAATTTAGTCAATAATTGAATTAAGGTAAAGATATTCATCAAGAAAGGGACTATAGGGAATAAAGTGTGGGTAAGATGATGAGCCCAGATTTTGACACATTGTGCTTTAAGTGTTTATAAGACATGTAAAAAGGAAAAATACAAATAGGTACTAGAAATACTAATGAAAACAAATTAGAGAAAAGTATTCATTAGGATTAGTAAATTTAGACAGAAATTGATTGCGTTTCATCAGTGGTGGAAGCCAGATTATAGTGGATTGAGAAATGGATGGGAGGTGAGAAGGTGAGACATCTAATTTAGTCGATTTTCTTCTAGGTGCTTGGCTCTGAAGAGAAATAGAAAAAACAGAAAGCCATCCAGAAATTTGTTTGGGGATATAAAAAATTATACATATGTAAAAAGATAAGAGAAACTTCAGTATGTTTGCTTATGAGAAAAAGAAGGATGGATATATAGGGGTTGAAGATGCAAGATGGATCAGACAAGGATTGTTGGTACTAGATCTTGGAAGAGGCAGGAAGAGGGAGTCCAAACCCCAGGTGTATCTATTAACATTGACTGAAGATGAATACCTTTTCCACTGAGCTGGGAAAAAGAAAGATGGATATGGTATAGGAATATTTGTAGGAAGGAAAGCCTGAAGTTGAGACAGTTTTAATAATTTCTTCTATGAATTAAGAAAGAAAGCATGCTCTGAGATGAGAAGAAAGGTCACGATGTCATTTATGTGTCCTCTCTTTTATTCATTTGTGCAACAAGAACTTACTGAATGTCACTATATGCCAAGCCCTCTACAAGGACCAGGAAAAATGACCATAACCACTTGGAGTCCCAGCCCAGTGGAGTCTCTCAAACCACTGCAGCCATAAGTCAATACAGTAGCCACAAGGAGACATTAGTAAAGTAAACTCTAAGTTCTGCATTTCCACATTCAAACCACCATCAACTGAAAAATGAAATTTACCTGACTGGGAAGTCAGTTATGGGAGACGGGCATTTTAAGTTTGATTACTTTGGATTAAGTAATCTAAATTAAGTTTGTTAAAAATTCTCTCATTTGCTACTAAGTTGTAAAAACATGATATAAATAGGAGCTGAATTTTATTGTTTATCCTTATTACTAATTCATTTATTTCCTACTTGAAAAATAACTTTTGAAAAATAGTAAGCAAAAGACTATTGAAAGAGTTACTTCAATTATTTGGAAGAATGGTGCCCTCTACTTGAAAGACGCTACTATGGTAACTTGTTCTGATTGTACTTACTCAAATCTACGTATCCAATGTCCACGTACAGTTTAGCAAACAGAGATCCCATTATAAAGCCAAGGATTGGACCAATCATTCCTATTCCACCCAAAAAACCTGAAAATATTACAGGACAATTTTTATCAGATGCCAAGAATATGTGAGTCTTATTCAACATTTTTTTATAGTAATATTACACAATACACTTCTCCAAATAATTTTTCCATTAAGTAAAAGAATGAGTTTAGTAACACTATTATTTCAAGAGTAAACCCAGGGAAAGTAATGATACAATGCAATATTTTCTGTATATTACCTATATAGACAGAAGAATGTCCTTCCTTGGCAAAATCATCAATGTAAGAAATCCCCAATGGTCCTATGGGAGTTTCCCCTATTCCACGAAGCATATTACCCAACAAGACATATACCCACATGTATGACCCAGTTTCCTTTCCACAACCTGTACAGACAAGAGAATGTTTTATTTTAAACATTAATTTTAGCATTCTTATTAGAAATTTAACTACTTTAAACCCTTAATTGTTCCATTTAATTTTTTTGTTTTTTTTTTAATTACAATTGATTCATATTCACTTTGCAAAGTTTGAAAATACAGAGAAGCACACATCAAAACCAAACAGGTAAAAATTATCTGTAATCACACTACACAGGTCGCTTCAAGTGTTGTTAAATGCCTTCCACATTTTTAGTGCACAAAAATATGTATAATCTTTATTATGTATATTATATACTTATTAATAAATATCCAGTTCATATTATAACCTGCTTATACAGTTAACACTTATTATGAAAATTTTGCCATGTTAAGATTTCATTTATATCAAAATTTTAATGACTCTATAGTAGTATGTTGAATAGCAGCTTCATAATTCACTTAATCAATCTCTTAATTTTAAATTGCAAAATATTTTTAATTTTTTATTTTGTTAAACAGGAATGTCATGATTATACTTGTAAATAAGTCTTTGCGCATATTCCTGATTGTTTCCTTAAAATAATCAATAAAAGTAGAATTATTGAGTTAAGTAGGTATGTTTTTGTTCTTTAATATATATTGAAAATTAGTCTCCAGAAAAAGTTGCAAATTTATGCACTCCCTGAATTACATAAAATGTAATATCTTTTTCCTCCACCTAATTTTTTATTTTAATCTTTTTTTATTTAATAGAAAATTTTTATTGTTATAATTTGTAATTAGAATTTATGATTTGTGTTATAATAGGTAAAACAATTTTCAGTTGGTATAATAATTCACATTTTTCACAAAGAGCAAATTTTACATTATTTGCATATTTATGTCACATTCTGCTTTTCTATTTTAAATGCATATGCTATTTGACAATTTTCAACTGAAATCACTCTCTTTTCTTTTCTACTCCTGAAAACTCTTTATATAAAACACAGTAATTCCTAAGTATACACTGGGAATTTTTTCCAGAACCACCTGTGTATACCCAAATTCAGACAAACTCAAGTCCTGAAGTTGGGTATGTGGAACTTGTGTATAGGAAAAGTAGATCCTCAGCACACACAGGTTTTGTATACTGTGAATACTGTATTTTTCAATTCGTGTTTAGTTGAAAAAAAGCTACGTATAAGTGGACTTGTGCAGTTCAAACTTGTGTTGTTCAAGAGTCGACTGTATATATTAAAACTATGATTTTGCCTGTATGTAAGGATCAAATATTTTTTCTATTAGCTTTTAAATCAATTTTGCTAATGAATATCACAATAATTTTTATAGATGCAATTAAATTCATAAATTTTAGAATACTTTTTATTGTCTCTATTAATTCTTACCTTTTCCCGCTATCTCAGGCAAGGTTCTATTGAATGATAAAGTTTGATTACTTAAACAAGTTGCTAAGCTTGATGTTGAATTTTCTGATGGATCAGTGTAAGTTTCTCTAGAATACCTGTAACTATAAGAACATCACTGGATTTAACATTTTGCTTAGCTACTGAATATTTTCACTTTTCCCAGAAATACAGAGAGGTTTTCCCTTTTATCTGCACCACTCTCTTCTCCAAATCCAGAATCTCCTTCGTTAATTTCCCAGCCTGTATTTTAGGAGATGTGATGGGAAAAAGTGAAATGGGAGTGTCTACTAAGAAAGATCATTCAATACTCCCCTGGCAAGGTGCATCATCACTTTGCTGTAATCCTGGGAGATGGAGCTAGAATAGGGACAAATGCTGATATCCAAAAATACTGAGATACTCTGTGAGCTTCAAAGGCAGCCTACTATACGCCAGGCATTATGCTCAGTTTCAAAAAGCTAAAAATAAAACACAGTTGTTGTACCTAAGGAATTTCACATTCCCTAAGATAAACATATACGATAAAAGATATAATAAGTTTAATATTCAGGGTACTGAGTTGTCACAAAGGAAAAAGAGATGATTAGCTTTGCTTGGAGGTGAGGGGGCTAGATCAGAGAAGACTTCATGATGAGAGTAATATGTAAAATGAATCTTGAAGATGGATAGGAGTTTAATAAGTAGATGAAGGAAGAAAAGTATTCAACGCTGTAGAAACAGCAGGTACAAAGGTATGACATATTATGGCACATTTAGAGCAATGGTCCCCAAACGTTTTGGCACCAGGGACCAGTTTCATGGAGGACAATTTTTCCACAGACTGGGGAGGGAGAATGGTTTTGCAGCCACTCCCCAATGCTAGCTAGCATCAACACCTCAGCTCCACCTCAAATCATCAGGCATTAGATTCTCATAAGGAGTGTGCAACCTAGATCCTTTGCATGCACAGTTTGCAGTAGGGTTCACAGTCCTATGAGAATCTCATGCTGCCACTGATCTGACAGGAGGCAGAGCTCAGGCGGTGATGCAAGCGATGGGGAGCAGCTGTAAATACAGATGAAGCTTAGCTTGCTCACCCGCCACTCACCTCCAGCCATGTGATCTGGTTCCTAATGGGCCATGGACCAGTATCAGGGGTTGGGGACCACAGATTTAGAGAACTGCAGGCCTAGACTGTGGCCCTCGAGTGAAGCAATGAAAGATGAAGTTGTGATAGTTGCATTTATGGCATATTCTCTATATAAATCATGAAGATAAGAAATTAATAAGATTAAAGAGGGAACTTAGGGACACAAACATTATAGTGTCAGAAGCAAAAGTAAAATATGGACATGAAGAAGAGGACACAAAGATAGGAAATGAATCCAGAGAGTGTAATATGATGAAAATAAGAAGGAGCAGTACCACAAATAAGAAAAGTTCTTATAAGGGTCAAATGTAAGGGAAAAAAATAGAATTAATATTGCAACCAAAAGGCATGATTGCCGGATTTGGCAATAAGTAAGTAACTGGTGTCTCTGGCAGGAAATGCTCTTTGTCCCTCAATATCCCTTCTTCTCTCCTTCCATAGTAATTGAAGTTGAGACTTTTATCTGGGAACATGGAACCTGGAATAAAGTCTATTTTATAAATATCTTTTTATTTATGTGTAAAATGTAACTAACTTCTGGTCAATGTGAAGTCATTAGTAGTATCATGCTTCTGAAAATGTTTTTTTAAGCCTCAGACTGTGTATACTCTTTGTTTCTTCTTGTTTTTCTTCTCTTCTTCTGTCCTTCCCTCCCGTTACCTGGAAATATATTGCCATAATTTGGACCATGAGGTCAAGGCCATGCAAGGCAGAGCAATATCTTGATAAGAAGCAGTATCGTATAATCCTTGGGCTGACTACATTAACTTTTATGTGAAAAATAAGCTTCTTGCATAAGTGATGGCTATTTTAAGTTTTCTCTCATTATCATCTGACTCTAATCATAAATACACTGTGACATTAGGAAGAACATCCTCAGCGAAATGGTGGTGGAAAAACCTATGCCAACACGTTAAGTGGTGAAATCTTACTGAGTATAATCAAAATCTTATAGACAAAGACATGAAGTATATTATGTTATACTAAAAAGTCATAAAGAGCATATTTATTCCATATGAAACTGTATACCTTATCTAGTGTTATTCTTATTTCAAAGTCTTTGAAAACCATGATGAATAAAGCAATAAATTATTATGTAGAAAATATACTCCATTTCTACACATAGTGGGTTTTCTTCTCAAAAAGTAACTGCCTGTTTAAAAGAAAAAAATGAAATTCCACTACTAATTTACAAGCTAATGATAATTGATGGCACAGAGCTATTTAATACTTACCGTCCCATGAAGAAATGTGGTAGAGCAATCACAATACCTCCAATTCCCATAATTAAACAACCAATTCCAATAATTTTTGGTCTGTGTAGTTTGGATCCAAAGTAACTTACAAATACAATGACCAACAAATTTCCTAGAAGGAGCATAAAATTATGTTGATATGACTTAGTCCAATTTTGTGTCTAGTAGATTTGAAAACCCCTCAGTGAATGTAAATAGAACCTAAAACATAATACCTTCCCTCAAAGACCAATAATCCATCTGAGAACGAGAACTCACCTGCATTAAGTCACTCACTGAAAAGTTGTATAATAATAATAATAAGTAGATTTCATATACAAAAGAAAGCACTTGAATTATTTGACAATGTTAGTGAAGCAAAAATCACTGAAAAATTTGGAGTTGCCTGGATTATATGGGAATGGAGAAAAATGGAAAAAATTCTTCCCGATCTGAGGGAAAGGTAGTCACTCATACATGCATTTATTAATTTATTTCTACCATTTTAAAAAATTTCTATTATGTACCTAACATGAATATCATGGCTTAGTCCAATTTTGTGTCTAGTAGATTCGAAAGCTCCACAATGAATGTAAGTAGAGCGTAGGACATAGTACCTTCCCTCAAAGACCAATAATCTAATTGAGAACGAGAACTCGCCTGCATTAAGCCACTCAAGGAAAAGTCGAATATCATAGTAGGTACATAATAGAAATTAAAAAAAAAAAAACACGGTACCTGTCCTTAAGAAACTTACATACTAGTGACAGAAACTGATAGATAGAGGTGCTATTAGACCACAGAAAGGGGGAACTTACATTCATTAGGGGTTTCAGGAAAGTTTCCTAGAGGAGAGGCCACTTGAGAGTTAATGTTGAGCATACATTATTTAGATTGAAAAGAGAAAGAAGAGCATTCCAAGTGGAGGGAGTCACGACCAATTCTGATCCATCTAGAGCCTCACATATAACAATGACAGACAGCAATGAGGAATTACTAAACTATGATGGAAAAAAATAGCATCAAAAGTACCAAATGAACCAGCAGATAAAGTAACACAAGAAACATTTAAATAAGGATTAAACTAAAAGTAGTAGAAATTTTTTAAAAATCCAGTTAGTACCTTTAGAGATACAATAGCATGTTGCATCCATAAAACCCAAAATGGCAGACTAAAAATAATAAGAGAACAATAAAGCTTTGTTGTAAATTTAAAATATTATAGAAAAACGTACAAATTAGAACTTAATATGATAAGATGGAACATGGCATCTGAGAAGATTGATGAAACATAAAGGAAAAAGGTAGAAATTTGGAAGAAAAAAGCTTAAAGGGAAAAATACCCAGAAAATGTAATATTCATCTCATGTATGTTTCAGAAGGAAAAAATTAAAAATAGAGGAAAAAACAAATAAGAAACAGAAACTACATCCCCATGATAGTTGCTACATCTCTCCAGTAGAAGTAATGTAAAAAAAGACAGTTTTACACATAAACTGGTAAATTTTCTGAGATTCAGAGATAAAGAGGAGATGCATATTATTGCATGCGAATCATACTTATAATAATTTCTTATACACAACATTGAATGTTATAAAACAGCAGATAAATGTTTTAATTTTCTGAAAAAAAAAGACTTTCAATTTTGAATTCCATGCCCAAATTATCACTTGGATATTATAGTAAATTTTCCAACAAGCAAGGGCTTAGAAAATATGCCATGTGTTCAATTCTTTCTTGAAAAAATAACTACAGCCATCCCTCAGTGTACATGGGAGATTGGTTCCCAGCTGTCCAGCAGATACCAAGATCTGCAGTTGCTCAAGTCCCTTATATATGATAAAATGATGCAGTATTTGCATATAACCTACACACGGTCTCTTGTATATTTTAAATCATCTCTAGATTACATATAATACCTAATACAATGTAAATGCTATGTAAATATCAGTTATTATACTGTATCATTTTTATTTGTATTATTTTTATTGTTGTATTGCCATATTTTATTTTTAGATTTTTTAAAATATTTTCCATCTGTGGTGGTTGAATTCACAAATATGGAACCCACGGATAGAGAGAGCTGACTATACTTGAAGATATATCACAGGAAAAATAAAGACGAGACTTGAAGTGACAGGATTCAAGAAACATAGGTAAGCAAACAAGTTAGTCAAATTATAATGATGTTCAAATAATTGCTTTAAACAGTTGCAAAATTTCACAAAAATATTGAGACTCAATTTCTTAATAAAAAGAGAAATATAGTGAATTAAAATTTAAAACTAATAACATTCTAATTCTAAAATTCTAAATGTCTGAGGGGTGGTAGAGTGAAGGACATGTACAGTGTAATATGTTTTGAATCACAAAAATTGAGAATTCATAAGGAAAAGATAAAGAGGTCTTCCTTTAAACAATTACTTTTTAAAATACTTATTAGTTGGGGGGCAAGGGCAACATATGTAACCTAAACATCTGTACCCCCATAATATGCTGAAATTAAAAATAAATAAATAAATAAAAGAAAATACTTATTAGTTAAGAATATTATAAATAAAGTTAAAAGATAAACAGCAAACTTATAGAAAAAATTTGCAATCTATACAATAGATATAATTTTGGGGTCCCTCAAATAATTAAAAAGTGGAAATTAAAAGAAAAAATATGCAGAGGCAATGAGCTACCAATTCATAAAATAGGAAAAATAATCTTCAATAATTATATAAAACTTCACTATTGTTGAGGAAACCCAAATTAAAATGGACACAACAAAACAATATCTTTAATGTTCTAAAAACACAAAAAAGACTTTTATCCCCAAATCCTGTATCCAGTTAAAACAATAGAAATCTAATGTAGGTTGCTCCAAAGTGGTTCCTCCCTCCTCAAATCATAAGAATCATAGTCCTCCCTTAACCTTTTCTTCACACTGGGGCATCTCCCTAGTGAAGGGAGGGAAAGCCTCACAAAGTGTTAGTTTGCAAGCAATGATTTTGTGTCAGATCAGGGTTTTTCAATATCCTCACTATCAACATTTGGGGCTGGATAATTCTTTGCTGTTGGGTCAGTCCTGTGCATTGTAGAATGTTTAGTAGCATTCTGGCTTCCAACTCTAGATACCTGTATCATCGCCTTCCATCCTCTGCCCAGTTATGATAAGCAAAAGTGTCTTCAGATATTACCAAATGGCCCCCAAGAGACAAATTTACCCCAGTTGAGAAACAGTGGTGTAAAGCATGTATGAACAGTTTTTATTTTTTTTAGCCTCTGAAAATCTGGTTATTAAAATAGAAAAAGAAATTAAATTACCAATTTCAAAGCCTGCATCAATTAAACCAGCAAAAGAAGAGGATACTTCAAATCTCCTTTCTATCTGAGTGATGGAACTTTTCATAATGACTCCACCTAGTGCCTTGGCAATATGGCAGAGTGACAGGGCTGCAAAGAACCTCTAAAAAAAAAAAAAGAAGCAGAAGAAAAAGGGAAAAATGGTTAATCAAAGGACTAAATTGTTTTTATAGGTATATGGAATTAAAACAACTTTTCTTCTTTACTTAAAGACATTATTTTTATCATAACAAGCATATCCGTTTTTTCCCTATACCAATTGGTACTTCTCAGCCCTTTTAAAATTATTAGCACTATACTAATAAAGCATCATTTTCTAACTTGGTTACAACATCAGATTATTAGAGCAGTACAGTTTAGTTTTTTATTTCAAAATTAATGTCATTAACTGATTTCTAGGAAGATAGACACAGTTCTCAGGTGGCCATGATGGTGAGCTATTCTTTATTCTCAAGTGAATAGCATATGCTAGGAGGAGAGTGGAAGTATATTCTCAAAGATAGCATTTCCAGGAAGCCCTGAAAAATAAACTTTGAGGAGGCAAAGGGAAATTCTATGATAAACAAAAATGACTGGCATTTGGTCTATGATGCAGTGGTTATAAATTTTCAATTTCATTTTAACAAAATGTATTGATTCATTCTTTCTCTTACAGCTCACCTTCACATCAATTAGCAAATTTCTTTTTGTTCTACTATTAAAATCTTACCCTATTATGGGCTGAATGTTTTGCCCCTCCTAGATTTATGTGTTCAAACCCTAATTTTCAGTGTGACTGTATTTGTCCATGGGACCTTTGGGAAGTAATTAGGTCATGAGGATAAAGCCCTCATGATAAGACTGGTGCCCTTGTATGAAGAGAAATGGGATCTACCTCTCCCTCTCTCTCTCCATGTGAGGAACAGCAAGAAGATGGCTATCTGCAAACCAGAAGAGGGCCCTCGCCAGAACCCAACCATTCTGGTACCCTCATCTCAAACT
The DNA here is from genome assembly GCA_963575035.1 of Avahi laniger. Lineage (NCBI taxonomy): Eukaryota > Metazoa > Chordata > Mammalia > Primates > Indriidae > Avahi > Avahi laniger. The sequence continues at coordinate 30,850 of CAUYSK010074909.1, forward strand.
CCCCAGTCTCTGGAAATGTGAGAAATAAATTTCTTTTGTTTAAGTCACCAAGTCTATGCTATTCTATCAGCCTGAATTGACTAATACACCACTTCTCATTGCCTTTTACACCCCCAGAGGTCTCCACCATCATATCTAGCCTTAGTCATTGCAAGAGCCTCCCGATAACATCTTTCTACTTCTACTCCAGTCTGCTTAAGAGCCTCTTCTCAACATAGTAACTAAAGAAATCCTTTCAAAATGAAAATTAGATCATGCTGCCACTCTGTGCCTTCCCGTGTGCCTTATAATAACATCAAATCTTTCCAACGACCTACGGGGCCCTAAATAATCTGTCCTGTCCTCTAAAGCTCTTTACCCACCAACATTCCTTTTTATCTTTCTAATCTCATCTCCTGTTATTGTTGCCCTATTCATTACTCTTCAGCTACATTACACCCTCTTGCTATACTTTGAACACTTCAAGTTTATTATAAGGCCTCGGGTTCTTTGTTCTTGCTTTTTTTTTTTTTTTATTTTTTTATCAATTTTATTTATTAGAAAGTGGGTAATCCTAACCACTGCTAAACATCAGTTATTCTTTTTTTTTTAATTTCAGCATATTATGGGGGTACAGATGTTTAGGTTACGTATGTTGCCCTTGCCCCTCCTTCCCCCCCAAGTCCGAGCTTCAAGCATGTCCATCCCCCGGGAGGTGTGCATCGCACTCATTGTTTGTGCATATGCCCGTCCCCTCCTCCCCTCTCCTCCTTCCCCCTGCTCAACATCTAATAAACGTTATTCTCGTATGTGCACTTAAGTGTTGATCAGTTAATACCAATTTGATGGTGAGTACATGTGGTGCTTGTCTTTCCATTCTTGGGATACCTCACTTATTAGAATGTGTTCCAGCGCTTTCCAGAGGTGCTATATCACCATTGTTTCTTAAAGCTGAATAGTACTCCATGGTATACACATACCACATTTTATTAATCCACTCATGTATTGATGGACATTTGGGTTGTTTCCACATCTTTGCAATGGTGAATTGTGCTGCTATGAACATTCGGGTGCAGGTGTCTTTTTCATACAGCGACTTTTGTTCTTTTGGGTAGATGCCCAGGAATGGGATTGCTGGATCAAATGGCAGTTCTACTTGTATCTCTTTAAGGTATCTCCATATTGCTTTCCATAGAGGTTGCACTAGTTTTCAGTCCCACCAGTAGTGTATGAGTGTTCCTATCTCTTCGCATCCACGCCAACATTTATTGTTTTGGGACTTTTTGATAAAGGCCAGCCTCACTGGAGATAAGTGATATCTCATTGTGATTTTGATTTACATTTCCCTGATGATTAGGGATGTTGAGTACTTTTTCATATGTTTTTTGGCCATTATTTTGTCTTCTTTTGAAAAATTTCTGTTCATGTCCTTTTCCCACTTTTTGATAGGGTTGTTTGATTTTTTCTTGCTGATTTTCTTGAGTTCTAAATAAATTCTAGTCATCAAACCTTTATCAGATTTGTAGCATGCAAAAATTTTCTCCCATTCTGTAGGTTATCTCTTTGCTCTTGTGACAGTTTTTTTGGCTGTGCAGAAGCTTTTTAGTTTGATCAGGTCCCATTTATTTATTTTTGTTGGTGCTGTGATCGCCTTTGGGGTCTTCTTCATAAATTCTTTGCCTAGGCCAATATCTAGAAGAGTATTTCCAACATCTTCCTCTAGGTTCTAATAGTTTCACTCCTTAGGTTTAAATCTGTGACCCAGTGTGAGTTGATTTTTGTGAGAGGTGAAAGGTGTGGATCCTGCTTCAGTCTTCTACATGTGGCTATCCAGTTTTCCCAGCACCATTTATTGAATAAGGGTTCTTTTCCCCAGTGTATGTTTTTGTCCACTTTGTCAAAGATTAGATGGCTATATTAGGATGGTTTTATATCTGGGTTCCCAGTTCTGTTCCACTGATCAATGGCTCTGTTTTTGTGCCAGGATCAAGCTGATTTCATTATTACAGGCTTATAATAAAGTTTGAAGTCTGGTAAATTGATACCTCCCATATTGTTTTTATTGCTTGGGGTCTTCTCTGGTTCCATTCGAGG